>JAKCPI010030542.1:0-16242 GCA_023213315.1 Euborellia annulipes
TATATATGTAATATATATATAGAAAGTATTGGATTCATGTCAAAAATTCGATGTCGAGATTTTGATGGATCTTCACGTTTTGAGGTCCCCTGAATCCAAAAAGTGGTTTTCGCGACATGATCTGTCTGTGTGTGTGTGTGTGTGTGTGTGTGTGTTCAATTTTAAGCATGAAGGAATTGAGCTATGAGGTTGAAATTTTATATTTAAGTTAAACACCCCCCGGGACCGGAAAAAATAAGCTTTTAATCAAAATCGGCCAAAGAGTACTAGTACTTTAATGATGTACTTTTTCAGTTTTTTTCGATTTTCTCAAAATTTGCTCCAACGATTTTTTTTTTTAAATTCAAAAATCAATTATTTTTTAGATGCTCTTTAAAATGTATATTCTCATTTTGCGATTGAAATCTTCTGAAGACCACTTTACTCTTGTATTTCATAGGGAAGATAGGAGAAATGGTTGCCATGGTAACAAAATATAAATATTTTCCCATACTTATAAATTTTACATCTGAATTCATATGTTCCGTACTGTCGGGAACTAAATATATTTCGACACGAAAAATCTGGTGTGACAAGCACAGAACACAACTTTCGATTACCGAAGGTAAGAGAAAGTTGTGTGCTGTGCGCCAGTCACACCAGATTTTTTTTTTTTTTTTAAATACCGATCTAAAAAAAAAAAAAAAAAAAAAAAAAAGTGTGTGCATGATTGAGATATATTAAAAATTGTATTAAAAATACAATACTAAAACTAAAGTGCTCTTCAGGGTTAATCAGTTAAACTGATAATGATGTTCGATTGTTTTTAAAAATTAAAAAAAAAATATATGCTTTTTGAAATAAACATTTTTAAATGACCTATGGAAAGAATTCGTACTTTCCAAAGGCAATTTATTATTATTATTATGGGAGTTTTTAATTATAGACGACATTTGTTATTAATTATTAAAAATATAAATACTGTACAACATTTCGACTGCTTATTCTGCAGCCGTTTTCAAGTACTGTGAAGTTGCCCCGACTCAAGTGAACTAATCTCTAAGGGACACCTACGTGCATTTTATATACAATTACGTCAGCGCTATCTACAGTCATTCCCATGAAATTAGACACAATCATCAGCGGTATCTACAATCATTCCCATGAAGTTAGACACAATTATCAAAGCAAGTGAAAAGTAGATGGCGCGAAACGTTGTAGGCCTACAGTATTTTTAATAAATAATTAATACAAATGTGGTCTAAAATTAAAAACTCATAATAATAATAATAATAATACAAAAGACAAAAGCTTTAATAAACAATTAATTATATAAAAAATTTGAGTTATTTTTAGAGTTCGTTAGATTTTTGAAAAAAAAAAAAATTCCATCATGTGGCTGTCAAGTGAGGTCCTTTGATCGTGTTTGAGTAGTAGTGAGTGTGTACGATGTCAATCACCAAAGAAGGACCTCCTTGCATTTGCTCGTTTGTTCGGAGGTTGTTTGCTGTGGTTCTCTCTCTCTCTTGAAATGCTTTTCAGTACTTTCACAGTGAATTTGCCTCTTTCACTCAGTCACTTATCCCATTCGATGCCGTTCGTTCCTCTCTATTCACCCCTTTTGGCTGCTACCACTTGGGCCATTCTCTTGTATTTACACATAAACAATCTAAGCTCTAGTTTTATTTATTTATCTAATTGTAAAATGAGTCTTTAAATTCAAATAAAATAAAAAATATAAATAAGCCTTATAGAAGGTATGAGAGTAAAAAAAAAAAAAAAATTTGTAGGATGTGGAGAGAAAAAACCAGAAAGGTATTATGAAATAATTTAATTATAATGGAGAAAGATTGGTCACGAATCATTGACAATATTAATATCGGTGCAAAAAATTTACACATTCATACAAAAATGTCAGAAAAATAAATAGAAACTGAATACATTCTTTTTTCCAGGAACCAATATTGCTTCAATTTCGTTTAAAATAATTTAAAATTATTTACCTATTTTTATGATTATGACATTACAAAAGAGAAGTGAGTGACATATGGAATTGGCAAAGTATTCAAATTAATGTGACGCATATGGATCAAAAGTTCAACAGGCATGATCACAATACATTATTTGTTTTATTTATTTATTTTTTTGTTTTTTTTTTTTTGTTTCTCATTAGGATTTAATTGGATTAAAAAAAAGATGAGTTGACTGAGAATGACAAAAAAAAAAAAAAAAATGATATAAAATCTATAATATTAAAATGTGAATGTCAGATTTTGTTTTGAATGATTAAAAGAATTATGTATGAGACGAAATAATACATCAGACTATCTATATTAAAAACATTAATTAGCGAAACTCTCTCCTAGATTAGCTTTAAAGAGGTGGGATATTTTAACTGTGGCCTAGAAAAATTGCCATGTAAAAATGGGAAGAAATGAAAAAACGAATTTAAGGATTTAAATTAAATTCATGATTTCATTTATTATAAAAAAAATCAATAGTCTATTCAGTTCCCAACCTTTTTTGTTATGCGGCCCACTTTTTCCGTAAAAAAAAAAAACGCTGAGGCCCAGTGTATATAGGTATATAATTTTATATAAATACGAGGGCAGGTCAATAAGTCCGTGACTTTTTGAACTTTCCGCCTCTTAACTGAAATGGCAACACTGCTCCTGTCAGCAGGTAACTACCAACTGAGTCCTGTCAAAATTTGAACCAGCTGGGACTTTTAGTTTTTGATTGACATCCATTAATAGCAGACTACCTCGTGATTTGAGAAGAAAATGGAAAAAGTGAATTTCGTGTGCTCCAGGGCAAAAATCCATGAATTGGGATCCCTCATCCGCCCTATTCTCCTGATTTAGCCCTGAGTGACTATTTCTTGTTTCCGCGGCCCACGGGAACCGCTGGTCTATTAAAATACTTTTGATACTCTTTATTTTAATTTTAAGACTATTTCGAAAGATAATAAAACAATACCTTTATTAGTAATAACAGACATTTTTGGAATTGTGGTTATTTTGGTTAATAATTAATAATACAAATTAACTACAAAAATTACAACCTTCCAGTTACCAAGTTTTTTAAGTTAAGCAAAAACCAGTAAATTCAAAAGATTAAATACATGTCGACAGAATGGGGATTGCAAGATGCAAGACCAAAGGACAAGAACCCAGAAAGAATTAGATCAGACGTGTTTATTATTCGAAAGTATAAATTTGCAATTTTACTTTATTCTTACTTTATTTTTGTTGGTCTAAAAATATAATTTCCAAATTCACTAATTTTGCTCGAGCTAATTCTTTCTGAGTTCTTGTCCTTTGGTCTCGCAACCCCCATAACAAAGAAGAGAACATAAATTTCATATTACCGAAGGTGTTGTATGTTTTGCAACCAGCCACAGTAAATAAGGCTTCAGCTATGAAGTTTTTGAAATTCAAAATATTTTCGTTTAATTATTTGAGTTTAGATTTAGATCCGGATCTACGAGTTTTCAAAATTTGGAACTCTGAGTTTTCAGAAACTCCTATTTCTATCTATATATGGTCGATAGCCTTGCTTCCATTTAGAATTTTCAATTAAAAAAAAATCAAAGTACATTAATTGAAGTAGTTTTTCCTCAAAAATAATACCAATGATAAAAACAAAAAATTCCAAAACAAAAAAGGTTTATTTAGGTTTCAAAACCAAAAAGCCCAAGTTTCTGGAGAGACGAAGTGTTCGCTTCTGTTAATGGAATAGGTTACTAAAAATAATAAAAAAATAAATCACTCATAAAATATAGTCTCATAGTCGCATCAACGTACAAATCCTCTCCGTTTATTATTTAATTCATTAAATGCATCAAAAAATAGATGACCTTTTTGAACCATTCCATCATGACCATTCATTCATTATCAACAAAGCAACATTAATGAGGTAGCAAGTAAAAAATAAATAAATAATTTAAACTTGAAAGTTTTTTTAATTATATTCATAGAAAAGAGAGTGAGATTACTGATATAAACACCATAGAGGTATAATTTGTTTGTTTTTAATTTAAAAATAATTTATAAAATAAAAAAATATATCTTTAATCTGGTGAAAAATTTTATTTATCTACTAAAGAGAATGAAAATAAAGTATACCCCCTTGCCTACTTTTGTTTTCATAAATTTATCTAGCATATGATAAATTTGCTGGGAAATAATAAATTTTAACAAACAAACAAAATATTTTATTTTATGAATATTATATTTTTGAAATATAGCGATTAATTTTTTCAAAAAGTAATTTAATTATTATTATTATTATTATTTTTAAGGTCTTTTTCGACAATTAAGGCCATCTAAACCCTATTTATTTCAAATGACTTGTAGTTAAATCATATGGAATAAATTTTTCTAGCTTGGGACGGGAAGCGAACCCGGGACTCCGGCGCGAGAAGCTAGTGTCTTCTCGCTGAGCCACGGCTCCCGGGCTTTAATTATTATTACCCCTTACAAGAGAATATTGGTCTCTTATAACCAGAATTGACTATAAAAAAAAATTTTTATTTATTATTTAACAAATAAATGTTAAAGTTTTTATTTTATTTTGATTCTATAAAATCAAACTATAAAAAATTTGAAGGATTCGCACCCCCAATGTAGACAAGCACTTTTTTTTTGTCAACATTGTCAGGTAGTAAAGAACTCTCGAAGCACCACTAAGATACAAGAAAAAAGGACGAGTTGCAACCCAACGAAAACGCAACGACTTCCTAACCACGACTTTAGGGCCTTTAATAAAGCCTTCTAAGTTTTATATGCACAGTGCACACACAAAAGGCGAATGAAATAAAATCTTTTTTTTTTTTTTTTTATTCTGCAAACGACATGGCAATATTGAAGAGAAGTTGAAGAAAAAAAAATATATTTTTGACGACTTTCTAAATTGATTTGACACTCGTATTTTCAAGAGATTGTTGTTTTCATTCTTGTTTTCTGTTATGATTAATATCAAAGAAAATTATGAGAAAATAAATGAAATAAAAAAATTAAGTGTGCTTCAAACAATTTTCAGAGCAAAATGAGAATATACATTTGAAAAGCATCTAAAACATAATTGATTTTTGAATTTTAATCAAAATAGTTAGAGCGAATTTTGAGCAAATCGAAAAAAAACTGAAAAAGTACATCAGTAAAGTACTAGTATCCTTTGGCCGATTTTGTTCAAAAGCTTCGTGTCAGGTTCCAGGGGGGTGCCTAACTTAAATATAAAATTTCAACCTCTTAGCTCTTTTTGTTCTTGAGATATTTTTTTCACAGACACATAGATAGCCAGACCATGTCGCGAAACCACTTTTTTGGATTCAGGGCACCTCAAAACGTGTATATCCATCAAAATATCGACATCGTATTTTTGACATTAATCCAATAGCCTACTTTCTCTCTCTATATATATATTAACATATATAGAGGTAAGAGAAAGTAAAATGAGAAGATAACCTAATAATATTATTGAAAAGGTGATAAAAGGTAGGTAGTGGGTGACTATTGAGAGCCTATCTCATTGTAGAGTGAAAGAAAGGCTTGGCCTGAAGGTTAGGCAACCGTTACTCCTTTAAAGAAAAACTACCACCAGTTACACATTCGAGACCTGAACGAGCAGACCTATAGCGCAGGGGCGGTTCTAGGATGAAGATATTGGGTAGGAAACTTTCCGGGGTGTCAATATTTTTAATTAATGTTATTGTTGCCAAGCGTTGAATCATATTTGGTATAATTATTGTTTGTTTTCTTAAAAGTTTTGCGTTTACTTACACAGAAAAGGATGATATTTTTTTAACTACAACAGTTGATATAAATTAAATAAATATTAAAATTGAACTCTGTTGTAGCTTATGCCAAAACCGACATTATTGTGTTTATTAAAGCTTTTGTGGTTTGAAATATTATTATTAGGAGAATTTTTAATTATTTTGTATTAATACAAAAATGTGGTCTATAATTAAAAATTCTCCTAATAAACCGACATTATTATTGGGTAGGCAGTTGCCTTTTCTGCCTACCCGCTAAAGCCGCCCCTGCTATAGCGATTCCATTTTTTTGTCCTACCGATTATCTATACTGTCCTTTTAAGGGATCAAATTTAATTTAATATCTTAAAAAAATATTACATAAAATTAGTTGAAAATAAAATAAAGGCTATCGAGTTAAATCTCTATATGGACCGTTTATTTTGAAAGTGGTTTAAGTCCATTTTCTATTGTTTCAAGAAAATGAAAGGTTAACATATTTGTTTGCCCAGGGGCTTGGAGTAAGTTGTTGGCGTGCCTACACTTCTGGAAACCGAACGTCTCGGGCTTCGGACCCCAGGCAGTACCAAATAATCTTTATTTAAGCGCAACTTTGGATTACCAAGATGACTTAAATGAAGGATGCCTGGACCACCCAGATTGATATATTACATCCATACTGTTTAAGGGTCAAATAAAGTTCTTAAAAAATGGCCTCAAGTTGCTGAAAAGACATGTGTGAATGTAGTTGAGTTGATGTGAATGAGAAAAAAGTGTGAATGTTTTTCTATTGTTTAAGAAAATGAAAGAACATATTTGTTTATTAAAGAATCTATTTACCGACCAATTTTCAATTGTACAAGACATGGGAATTTTTTAAGAAATTTACCACTAGCTAGTTGTACATAGAAAATTTACATTAATTTAAGCATAAATTATGTGATCTCTTTTTTTTTTTTTTTTAATGGACTTACACCACTTTCAAAATAAACAGTCCATATGTGACCGTCCACATGAAAAGGTATCAAATCAAATGTTCACTGGGCTAAATTTTCAAGAGAACTAAAAAATTTCGTAAACGATTTTTTTTTTTATTTCTGATTCTGATTCTCTAGTTAGTTCATCTTATATAAAAAATTGAAAAAATATATATTTATAAAACAAGTAGTTAATTAAAAAAGTCTAATTTTTTCATAATTTATTTTATGAATCCTCCCTTCAAAAATAGGATATTAATAATACGTAACCATAAAAACTGAAGAATTTACTAATAAAAGTAATGTGGCACTCGGTGAAGTCGTCTTTTAATTATTTTATTAACCTTTTATGACTTGAAAGGCGCTCACTGGTCATTAAGGGATTCCTTTTAGAAAGGGGTTTGCTAAAATATTTCGAGGTCATTGACTTTGAGTTTGAGCTCATTAAAAAGAGGGTGTCCAGAACATTTTATTACTCAAAATGTTATAAAAATAAAGTCAGTAATTTTATTCAATGAAATAAGAAAAAAATAATGAATTCGCCAAAAAACACAACTAAATTATTCATTCATCTCTGTAAATCATATATTATAAAGGTATTTTACTTTTTTTCTAGTAGATCTAAAAACAAATAATAAATTTCAATAATGTTACTAAAAGTAAAAGAATTTTTAGAAAGATTTAGAGATTGCAGCACTCGTTATATACAATACAAAATTTTTTTTTTTTTTTTAATTTAAGCATAGATTTATAGATAAACGTCAGATAAATTTTAAATAAAGTATATTAATTTATTCGAGAGGAATGGAAATGAGAAAGAGAGGAGAGCAAATTAAATTCTTTTCAAAACAGAATATTTTTCTTTGAACTTTTTTTTATATTTGATTAAAAAATTCAATTTTTATTTTGTTTGAATCAAATAAAGAAAAAAAATTATATTACATTTATTATCTAAAAGTACCATCATATCTAAATTTATTTTTTATTTTTTTTTTTGTATGAATGTAAATCAAAATTCAAAAAAAAAAGTCAATTTTAATGAAGTATCTTGTTGAATTATTTCACTAAATAGGGCTTGAATTAATTTGTCAGAGACGAATTTTTTTTTATGTGATCTGTCTACCTAATTGTTAATCGTGATTAATTGATTTGAATTATTGAAAATTAACAATCAAATCATCTAATTTTCTATTGAAATTAATTGAATTAAATTTTTAATCAACCCAATCAATTATAAAGTCATTTTCTCAAATCTACCCTTACGGGTAGGAGCTAGCTAAGTAATCAAGAACGAGAAAGAACAAAAAATATCAATTTTGAGTAAAAAATTTTTCCGTGAGGCACGCAAAAAAAAAAAATATAATTTCCTGAGGAATCTTAAAATGGAATAAGAATAAAGAAAAGGAAGTTCATGTAGCCTATTTATCAAATATCATGTAGCGGGTAAATTTCTTAAAAGGATTTAATATCTGCATTATTTTCGACAACTTTTTAAAATTATTAGTTCTTGGTTATTTGAGTTCCCTCCCAGTCCATTTACGGGTTTTAACGTAGATATATATATATATATATTTATTTATTTATTTATTAATATATCGAAGGCTAGCGGGGGACGTTCCACACGCTGATTCCTGGGAGTCAGCCACCCGAGAATTGTAAATTTTAAATTTCTGTTTGTAATTATTTTAAGTTATGTTACATGGGCACATTCTAATAATTGATTTTGTTTTAATTATTCATTCAATTGAATCGCTTAATTTTTTCCAAGAGTAAAGAGAATTAAAATTTTATTTCTTGCCTTAAGTAAAGAAAGATCAGTGGATTTATTAAAGGAATTATTTATTTTATTGATATGACGACAGAGGAAAATTAATTTTCTCTTTAGCATTTTTGGCAAAGTTTCAAAACACAAAATTTAGAAGAAAATTAAATTTTAAAATGAGTGGAAGACAAACATAAAAGAAAAAAGCAGGTTTTAATAAAGGAATGAGAAGTATAATATTGAAATTTATTATATTATTAAAGACCGAGAGAAGAACTGACAGTGGAAGATTGTCTAGGAAAGTCGATAGTCAAATTTCAAAGCTTACAAACAATAAATTTACACCATCAATGAATTTTTTTTTTTTTAATTAAAAAATAAATTTTTTCTCCCCTATAAATATTTTTTGATTGACTAGAGGTGGGGGAGAGAATGAATATAGGGAGAATTATTGAATCCTATAAAGGGTCTTAACCGGTTATAAAAAATGTTCAGGTGCCGGAATGTCGGGGTTAGGGATTTTATCCCAGGACCCCCAAAAGGAAGTGAACCGAAAAATACTATTTCCATTACATACTTTTGCTTTTCAATTTTTCCCCTAAACCAAAAATGAAATTGGGATTTCAGAACGCTTTTTTATACAATTAATGTTAGAACTTAGTCAATTTATTTCTTTAAATTCTTGTGCAAGAGTGAGGTCTAAATTCTAGTTAAAAAATTTGGTGTGATGGTCGCACAGCATTTTTACAACATTCTCTAACGTAAAATACCTTAGGTAATTGAAAGTTGTCTGCTGAACGTATCCCACCAGATTTTTTGCGTATATATTGAGTTGTATATGTATAGTAAGAATATTAGATAGAATTCAAGATGTATAATTTATAAACATAGAAAAATATTTATTTATTAATTTCTTGAGTGTGGAAGTGGCTGTGATTAATATCTTAAAAGAATGGCAGGAGGTAGCAGCCAGGAAAGAGCGTCTCCAAAACAATGAAATTCCCAGATATTCGCGACGTTTCGGTCCAAATTTATTTGACCATCATCAGGCAATCAGGAGTTGTCATATGTAAATTTGTATAAATATATTTAATCATATGTTGCTTCGGACTTGTTAATGACATTAAAATTTTGCTCATCTGCAATCGAAGGCTTAGATATGTGAGGAAGTAATGTAGGGTAGGGTGTTTGCCCTTATTATAAAAAAATTTTTTAGCTGACAACCTTTTTCAAAACTTCTTCTATTCAAAATAATAAATGTAGGCTAACTTTAGGGTCGAACAAAAAATAATCTTATGTAAAATTATTTGTCGACATTCCCTATCATCATCTAAATCTTGATCAATCAAATTCAAATCAAAGTCAGTGAGCGAATTATATTTAAATGGATTTAACTAGAAATTGATTCGAATCTGAATATGCTTGCTCCTTTCCCTCTCTATCTCTGATTGTCTTTTGATTTAACTTCCTTAATGAATATCAATTGCAAATTTGCTAATCTTTTACATATTCAAATTTTCTTGGTCCCATTTTATTTTTTTTTAAATAAATTTCCTAACGATTTTCTTTTTTTACAATATATAAAACTTTTTATGTCATATAAAAAAAAATGATGTGATTATTGTAAGATCCAATTAATTTAGTGCTAATAGTCTTTAGAAGCATTAAGCCTAATCTAATCCCTGTCATTTATAGGTGAACACGAGAGTCAGAGGAGAGACATTTCTCTCTCTCTCTCTCCTGAGAAGAGCTTCTTGCTCTCCTCATATTTCAAAGGAGACACTTTCCCCTTAGAGACATCTAATCCCAGTTGGAGATTTGACAAGAAACCGGAGTTATGAAAGCAAAAGTCTTGTGAATTTACCAAATAGAACTGGATAGAAAATACTGAGGGAAAAAAAATAAACACCTTTTGTAAATAAAAAAAAAAAAATTGGCAGGCATAGCCCTTGGGCTTGGGGTAGTTGGTAGCGCGTCTCCCTTGTGTACCAAGGGTCGAGGTTACGGATCCCAGGCATTTGGATACCAAATGGCTTAAATAAGAATGCCTGGACCCCAATATGTATATTGATTAATAACGGTTATCGTAAAAGTCTTATATGGTCTAAGTTGCCGAAAAGACTGTGTGAATGTCAGGGGCCCGCCCCCCCCCCCCCCGAAATTTCCCAAACACATATACATATATAGGGATATACAGACATCAGCGCAACAAATTTTTCCGCAGGATGGAAAACTTTGGTTCCGCAAATAATTTCGAGTGAAAAAAAAGTGGTTTCTTAAAAAAAAAAATTTTCCGCAGAAAAATTTTTGAGTTCAGGCCCCATCCCGAAAAAAATTTCTATATACGCCCCTGGTGTATGTGTGTGTGAATGTGAGTGTGAATGGGAAAAAGTCTGACTTGTGAGATTTAAAAAAAAAGGCAGGCATACTGTGCGGCTAGTATTAAAATGATATGCCAAATTCCCGACATTGAACATTAATTAAATATTAAAAAGATAGAGCTTTAATTGAAAAAAGATGGAATTTTTTCCAATCAAAGCTCAATTAGACTGTAAATAAATATATCGTTTAAGATAACAAATTTGCGAGATGAGTTTATGTTTGATTGAGTAAAAATTGCGCCCCCTGGAGTCGAACCAGGACCTCCACGCTTTCGCGCCGGGCGGACTACTTTTATCCTTAGTCGCTAGCCCAATTAAGATCTTTTCGTGTCAATGAAATTTTAATTTCATTAGTATAACAGGTGTTTATTGAGCCGGCGATCTAGGATAAAGATAATCCGTCCTGGTTCGACTCCAGGGGGCGCAATTTTACCCCAATCAAACACAAACTCTTCTAGCAAATTTGTTATCTTAAATTAATTAAATAGCTAAAAATCATAATAATAATTTTTTTTCTTCTTCAATCATTAGATTGGACCGTAGTTTACGTGAATTAAATTATGTTTCAACTAGAACCAACGGTTACCAGATTAAATTCAATTATCTATTATAATTTTTCATTACAAAGACCCGATCGTTAATTATTCTCCATTAAACTCAGGTAAAGGGATATGCTTGTATGTGTTCTATTCATATGAAAGTTAATAGTTTTTTTTTCTATCTTATCATCCATTTAATGACACGCCATGTCATTCTCTTTTGAAAAATTGTCATCTATTAATTTATATTACAGGTATAGTATATTCAGGAAGAACCGGTTGACTATCGGCTCCAATCTGTATCAAAACAAACCGAGTTTGATTTAATATTTGCAATTTGAGATTAAAATATATATATAATAACGGAAGGAAGCTCTCTAATAAAGATACATAAATTAAAATTTTAAAATAATCGAAAAAAAGGGTCAACCGGGGATTAAAAGATCTTTATCAATTTTTTAACAAATACACCCTCCTATCACCCACATGTTAATCATTTTAATAATTAAGTTTTAATAAAAATAAGATAGAAGATAGGCAGCGTTTAAAATGAAAATTTAATTATATTATGATGATGATGGAAAAGAAGGGAAGAGAATATTTAATATTTATTTTCAAAGCGGGAACAACTTTGATATTTGGAATATGGTAAATATGTAATCAAAATTATAAATATATATATAATTATTGGTCAAATGAAATTTACATAAAACTAGATAATATATAATTAATATAAATATATAAAGGTATTTCATAATATCATTAAATACTTTATTGTTAAATTATGATCAAATATTTATTTAACATTATTAAATATATATAAATAATTAATAGAATAATAGAAAAATTAGAAATATAAATAATTAGATATAACAGGTCATTCAATAAGACATATAGATGGCGTTACTAGAATTTTTTTCATATAATTTTCATTTAGTACTAACCTTCAAACGATACGTGTATAAATTTGACAGCAATCTAACTATTGATTCGTGAGTTATAGAATTTTATGTGAAGAAACTTTTGTTATTGGAAAAAAAAATGGAAAAGAGTGAATTTAGAGTTTTAATAAAGCATTGCTTCGAATTGCCTACCCACCCACCATATTCTCCAGATTTAGCCCCCAGCGACTTTTTCCTGTTTTCAGATCTCAAGAGAATGAATGCTTGCTGGGAAGAAATTTAAGTCCAATGATGAAGTAATCGCTGAAGCTGATGCCTTTTTTGACGAGAAAGATAAATCGTACTATACAAGTGGTACCGAAAAGTTGGAAAATCGCTATTGGGATCTTTAGCATTTCAATACGCTACCTGGTGGCTTAAAGTCGAACTAGCGATTGTAGGATTAACCTTCATACGTTTAACGTGATATAAGGGACAAGAACATTTAAACATCTGATATAATTGTATTATTTAAAAAAAAAGTTATAACCCACGAGTAAACATTATTGTTAGATTAATAAATAATACATACATACACTGAAATATTCACAAATATGAAATTTTCTCCTTATAAAAATAAAAGCAATGTGTATCTACTTTGTGTTTATGGGTGTAAAAGTCATGCATCTAAGCATTAAACAGTTCGATTTCATTCTTTTCCAAAAAAAGACAGTATAGTATAGTGAAAATTATAAATAATTTTATTGTAGAATAATCAATCTATCAGATTTAGAAGCCTTCTTTTTAATTTTTGCCTCCATCTTTTTTCTTGTTTTTCTCCAAATCAATTGTGCTCGAGCAAAGGCCTCTCATATCGTATTTTTTTAAGAGCTGATTTATGTGGTGCACTCAAAACACTATTTTTGTCTGTACACGTGATATTTTTTAAATCATCTAAATTATTTCTGTAAGTACAAAAAAAAAAATTTATTTTATATTTAATTACCGGTATTAATTTTTTAGTTAATTTATATCTTGTATTTATTATTATAATAAAATATTTCAAACACTTTTTGACTTACATCATATCAGATATCATAAATAGCGGTTACAGAATAAAAGTACAGCCCCAAATGCGCTTGCAGGTACTTCCTAATCCAGCCTTATACGAGCATCCATCCCAATTGTTATTATTATTATAAAATTTGATCATTTATTTCATGAAATTCTTCTCGTAACTTGTTGTTTGTAAACAGAAAGCAAGAATTTGGTCTGTCATTGAAACTGTCATTACTATTACTCACTTTAAAACATGACCAGGATCAATAATATTGTCTCCACAAATAAAATTTCTATTAGTAAGTGTGGCAGAAGAAAACCTACAAATTTCCTGTACCGTCACACCCATTTTTTATTTTTAATTAAACTTTTTGTCTCATAAAACACGAGTACTTGCGTATCAGCTCAGCCATTCAATCCTACAATCGCTAGTTCATTTTTTGCCACCAGGTGAAGCCACGCCTCTCCCATAGATCCCAATACTCCTTGTATCGCCCTCGAAGGCAATTATGTTGAATAATAAAATAGTTTTGTCAAAATTTTGTTTTTTTTTCTTACTTATCCTACGGACTTATTGAATGACCTGGTAGGTATAGTCGTATAGAAATTAATATATGAGATAGGAAAATAGAGTAACTTCGCGATGGATAGAGCAAGAAATCGGCTAGGTTTGAGGTGTATGTCTTTATGCACGAAAGAATTTAGGGATCCCGAAGTATCAAATAAATAAATTTTGAAACTTTTCGAGTTGTTATAACAATGAATTAATTCACAGTAAATTTTTTAATTGGAATCTTGGGGTAATACCATCCCTCAACATTAAAGATGTTAATTACAAAGTATAAAAGTAAAAAAAAAAATAAAATAAAAAGTCATTTTATTTATTTTGGAAAAAGAAAAAAAATTGTGTCTTAGCTAAATTTTGATAGACTTTATAATTTATTTTCATTAAGCGAAAGATGAAGCCTGAGGGCTTAATAAGATTTTATTGCAAAACAAAATAATATTAAATTCTTTATCAGAGAGGGTTTTCATCTCTCTTCATATTTATAAACAAATTAATTAAATTATATTATTAAAGAAAGAAAATTATGAAATAAAATTAATTTTAATCATTTATGCTAAAATGTCAAAAGGAAATTTTCATTGTTCCATAAAGGTATTTTAATTTTCTAGCTAAATATTTATTTGATTTAAAATTTTCATATTTAATATTGTAATAGAAAGTAATAATTTTTTTAATGACGTAGCTATTAAAAAAAATTATGAAAATTAATTTTTTGTAATCAAACAAATAAAGAAAAACTGTTATAAAAATTTTAATTTTTTTTTTTTTTAATTTAAAAATGAATTTATTATTTTTATTAATCATATATTAATTTTAAAAAAATTCAAAGTAAGTTTAGATGAATTGTAATTAAAAAATCGTCAAAATAGTTGATCATTCTGCCGATAGGTGGCTGGACAGGTTATTTTACGGCATTATCTGATCACTTATAAGCTTATATTTATATATTTTTATGCTGTTGTAAATGATATAATATAATAATATTTATAAACTATTCATTATTAAAAGATCAACGAAAATTTAACAAATACATGAGATTAAATATAACCCTACCATGTCATCTGTTGGCAAGGGCGATAGAGGGGGGGGGGGGGGGGTTAAAGGGGGGTAATTACCCTCGAGATTCGGGAAAATACCTTTTTTTCGCAAAAAATTTATTTTTTAATGTAAAATTTTTAAAATTAATACTTAAAAATTTGATGTGTATTTATATTCTGGCAAACAAGTATAGAATGCGCTTTTTAAATTACCGAAATTAAAAAAAAATAGTGTGCTGTGCGACGAGTCACACCCCCAGATTCCCCCCCCGAGAAACACCCCTCTCCGCCCTTGTCTGTTGGTAAATTTTTGTAATATTTTCGTAAACTGGGCTTTTGGCTAAATTTATAAGACCACTAACGCCATCTTATCGGCAAAAACATGCTAACACATTTGCCTCCTTAACCGCTAAACTGTTAAACTGTTAAATATGATAAAAAGTATTCTAGAAGAATTCGCAGTAATTTGTCCAAACATCTTTATTGTTTTCAAAATTTATCTAAAATTAATTATTTGAAAATTGTCTTTTTGCAGCTGGAAAAGGGGGAGGGGATTTTAATATATAATCCAATTGAAATGATATATAATTCAAAATAGCTGATTTCTCTTTATCACCGTTGCTAAATGTCATGGAATGGAATTTATTAATAAATTGAATACTAAAATATTTATGCTGATAAATACTTATCATTGAAAAATTTTTGGCGCATTTTTCGTTATTAATCAACAGAGAAATGCCTTTTTCAATTCTCTGTTTGTATCTGATAATAATCGGATGTAGGCAATTAGCTTATATCTAATTGTAAATCATAACTTTGTTTTTTACTTGATAAATAAAATCTAACATTCCTGAATATGTAAATAATGCACTATTCATATAATTTTTTATTTTTTTATTTGAGAGAGCTTTCTTTTTTTCCTGGTCTTTTTTCTTTAATGTAGGACTTAATTTAACAAAAATAGTCAAGCCTGTAATGTACTAGTTTATCTTTTGCCTAATTAATTAAAACATCATGTCCTTTTTTTTTTATTATGAATACATTCATCAAAACGAATTTATATTATTTGATTTATGAATATGGTTACTATACTAGATTTCTTTTTTCAGTTACTCATGTAATTTTAATTAGAGATAAATGAATTATTTAAAAAAAGAATTAATAAGTTAATTATATTTTTGTGTTTTTAATTTATTACCATAAGTGACATTATAATATATGAAATAATTTAGAATCCGAATTTTTATAAATCGAAAAGATAAAAAAAGTAAAATAATAATTTAAATAAAACAAGCTGGCTG
>JAKCPI010030543.1:0-20366 GCA_023213315.1 Euborellia annulipes
ATAATTGATTTCTGAAAATATATTTTAAATTTAGTGCCAGTGTAATATAATAATTTTTTTGAAGAAAGGAACTCTATGAGTAGGGCAGCCAGCGAAAAATAAAAAACCTTTATATTAAAGACGTCTTTCAATCTTGGTCGTCGGTGGGGGCTGTGCATACACCTCAACAGCCTAAAGCTGCATAATATACAATTGTCGTATTTATTAAATCACTATGCACAATACATGTTATTTTTTTCATTGTGTGTACAAAATAAAAATATCCATCTATCATTCAACAATTAATTCGTCCTGAAGATGGGAGCGATGCGTTCCCGAAACGTAGACGAAATAATATAAAGGTTTTTTATTTTTCGCTGGCTGCCCTACTCATAGAGTTCCTTTCTTCAATCATCACCACAGCCATTCTTCTACTCTTCATTGAATATAATAATTTTTGTATATTTTACATATAATATTATATGGTTTTCGAATGGGGGGGGGCGTTAAAAAGGTATTGTGCCCCGGGCGCGAATTAAGCTCACTACGACACTGAACAGATATCAAAGTTTGTTAAAAATCAAATTAATGGAATTAATAATGTACAATAGTTATATTAATATCAATTCTTGTCGAAATTGTTATTAAGCAACGCCAAGCTCTCCTGGATCTAGGATAGGTGACCTCTTAGAAACCGGCTTTAGATTCAAGCTAAAATTGCCGAATGATTAAAAAAAAAAAAAAGTATCTGAGGGAGTTTTCTTTTTCTTTTCATTCATAAAAAGCCTTTAATTATCATAAACGGCATTTCTCTTTTTAATATTATTTTTCTATACTCAATGATTAAGCAAAAAAAGTTCTTTTTATTAAAACTACCATTTATTGTTTAAGTGTCTATTGATATTTATTTGTTTAATAAAAAATAAATATCCGTGAGAAAATAAAAAAATTATTTTCTTTTTATTTACAACGAGATTGAATAAAGGTGACGTTTTATAAACGAGGATGGACCCACTGGCAAATTGAAACTGAACGTGGTGTGACTTGTCGCACAGCACAACTTTCTTACCTTTAAATCGAAAGTTGTGTTCTGTGCTTGTCATACCAGATTTTTTGTGTCGAAATGTATTTAGTTCCCGACAGACGGAAATATGCAGATGTAAAATTTATAAGTATGGGAAAATATTTTTTACCATGGCAACCATTTCTCCTATCTTCTCTATGAAGTACACAGAGTAAAGTGGTCTTCAAAAGATTTCAATTGCAAAATGAGAATATACATTTTAAAGAGCATGCTAAAAAATAATTGATTTTTGAATTTTAATCAAAATCGTTTGAGCGATTTTTGAGAAAATGGAAAAAAACTGAAAAAGTGCATCAGTAAAGTATTAGTACTCTTTGACCGATTTTGTTCAAAAGTCTTGTGCCACGTCCCAGAGAGGTGCCTGACTTAAATATGAAATTTCAACCTCCTAGTTCTTTTTGTTCTTGAGATATTTTGTTCACATACAGACAGAGCCCCTTTCGTTTTTTCCCCTTGGCTACGCCTCTCTATTGAGTCAGCTGACATTCCAAAGTAACATTTAAATATATCCTGGGAAGAAATTCTTTTAAAGGTTTATTGTTTTGTTTTTTGTTTAATATTGCATTTCCACATTAAATAGAAATATTTTTATATATTCAGTTTTGTCAGATTATTATTAGCCTTGACTTTAAATTAAAATAAAAAAAAAAAAAAGAATTTTTCCCTAATGTTGCCATGCACCGTGAGAATTGTTTTTTTTTTTTTTACTGCAAAATAATAATTGTTATTAAAATTAAGAATATAGGATTTGGATAAAAAGAAAAGAAAGTTTAGATTACCCTGTTTGGGGATGGTAGCCAATCCAATTGAAATACATTTTTCTCGCATGAGATGGGATGCGAAATCTTGACCTTTGATGGATATACACGTTTTGAGGTCCCCTGAGTCCAAAAAAGTGGGTCCCGCAAATTGGTCTCTGTGTGGACATTTTTGACCATGAAGAAAATGAGCTAGGAGGTTGAAATTTTATATTTAAGTTAGGCACCTTCCGAACTCGTGTAAATAAGTTTTTAAACAAAATCGGCCAAAAAGTACTAGTACTTTATTGATGTACTTTTTCAGTTTTTTTCGATTTTCTCAAAATTCGCTTCAAGAATTTTTTTTTTAAATTCATAAATCCACTATTTTTTAGATTCTCTTTAAAAAGTATATCAATGAAATTTTTTGTTGAAATTGTTTGAAGTACACTTTACTGATGTGGAAGCATTCGTAGCTCAGCGCCATCTTCTGTATCGGTGGTCAAGTTTGGAACTAAAATGCTAAGAGCAACTAACGACACAAAAAATCTGGTGTGGCCAGCACGGTGCACAACTTTCTCTTATTCTTTGATAAGAGAAAGTTGTGTACTGTGCGCCAGTCACACCAGATTTTTAAATTCTCATTTTGCCATAGAAATTTGTTTGAAGCACACTTTACTCTTGTACTTTATAAGGAAGATAGTAGATCCTACTGTCGGAAACTACCAAAAAAATATGGTGTTACAAGCACAGAACACACCAAAAGTTGTGTGCTGTGCGACATCACACCAGTAATTTCTTTAATTCCTTAATTCTGTATTGTGTATGTATTTTTTGCCCTCTGTTGGGTGAAAGTTATTGTCGTTAATTAATTAATAATTAAACTAGCTGCACGGCATTCTTCTAATTTTTTGGGAATTGAAAGAGTTATGAAATAAATTTTTTTTTAAATTTTTCATCCCCTAAGGAGGTGAAAAGGGAAAATATTTCATTTCACTAAAGAGAGAACGAAATAAACTAAAAATCACTACGTCACTGGGACACCGTAGCCGTTTTTGTTTGTTTAATTAAAACAATAAAATTTCTTCTTTTAATTAAATATTCATTAAAGAGAATTCGACCAGGCCAACTTGAAAGGAAGTGGAAATTAAAGTCAAGGAGGCGGAAGTTTTAATGCTACGGAAGTTGACCTTTTCACCCAAAAGTGTTAAGGACATGTTTACTTTTAGGAATGTAGTAGCAAATGTTTTTTTTTTTTATTTAAAAATTAAGAGAGAGAAAAGTGGACATGAAATTAAAATGAAAGCTGCTACTATTGACCAACTCGAGCAAAAGAGGGGGGAGGGGAGGGGGAGGGGGGGATATAAAATATAACAAACTGAATGGTAATTAAAAAGTTGAGTTGCTATCATTTCATTTTGAATTGAGAGTTGAGAGGGGAAGGAAAGTTTCTCTAGAGGAAATAATAAATTTAAGTAAAGTACTTATTTTAAAAAAATATTAAAGTGAATGGTCATTTTTTAACTTCTTCCGTATGACAGAGGTAGAAGTCTCGCTTGTTTAAGATAGCGAAAAAAAATATGGTTGTGTTCTATGTTTGTCACACCAGATTTCTTGTGTTTATTTTCCGGCGGATTTCAATAAAATTTATAAACATAGAAAAATTTGTTGGAATTTCTTCTAAGAAATGCAAGAGTAAAGTGGGCTTCAAACAACTTCAAAGAAAAAATGCGAATATACATTTTAAAGAGCATCTAAAAAATAATTGATTTATGAATTTTAATCAAAATCGTTGAAGCAAATTTTAAAAAAATCGAAAAAAACTAAAAAAGTGCATCAGTAAAGTACTAGTACTCTTTGGTCGATTTTGTCCAAAAGCTTAATGTCACGTGCCAAGTGGGTGCCTAATTTAAATATAAAATTTCAACCTCGTAGCTCATTTCTTTCATGTTTTATTTTGAATTTTCTATACACTAAAAAAAAGTCCATAAAAATCGGTCAAGTAGTTTAGAAGTAAATTGGATTATAAAGGAAAAGTTAAATTTAAATCTCATAATTATTATTCTATAATTAATCATATAAATTTTAAATTTTTTTTTTTACACAGATAGATCCATTTTGACTCAAAACGTGTATTTCCATCAAAATATCGTCATCGAATTTTTCACTTAAATGCAATACTTTTTCTCTATGTATTAATTAAGGTATTTATATGTCAGTAATGTCTTTTTTTTTAGTTTTGATGATTCTTTACTCGAAATTTTAACTTATAAGTACTAAAGAGAGGGGGGGGGTTGATTTGTGACGTAGAAGAGGGGAGGGACAGTGGCAAATTCATGGATGGGTGAGTTATAATAATAAAGTTACAGATCGAATTAGCAATATTATAATTTTATTCTCCCAAGTAGAGAGTTATATTAAATATGAATACGCTGATGACGTCACTTTTTCTTTATAAATATTCTAAATCTAATTATGGATTAAAAGGTCAAAAAATTTTTTTTTTTTTTATAAAATTGAAATTTTCAAATGTCATAATATGAATATTCAAATCACTTTTGTTATTTAAAAAAGAGAAAAGAAAAAACCGTTTTAATTATTGTCTCTCTATGATTGTGATTTTAACGTGACATTTATCATCAAATTCGTTATATGAGAGGGGACCTTGGGAAGAAGAAGATGAGACCGTCCCGGATGAGGAGGATGGCAAATGGCCAAGAAGATGGGGCAGGGGGAGGGGCTAGACTAGCTATTACGTGAGAGTCATTAAGATTTTTTTTTTTTTCTATTTCACGACTTTGCCAACCAACCAGCGAGTGAAAGGCAACAAAAAAAAAAAACAAATTTGAATTGATTATTCAACGATTTTATAAAAAAAAAAAAAAATATCGCCCTCTAGCTGGTCAGAGTTTTTTAGGGCACCACAAGGAGTCCACAATAAATTTTTTCCCTTGATAACATGATTTTTTATTTATATATTCGGAAAGTAGACGTTCTCACGAGTAAAATGATATGTCACACTTTATATCTGAATTTGTTGTAACTATGTAAACAAAAAATTATTAATATTGCACTTGGAGCATCATTAATTAGCGAAAATGTAAAATACAGCCAATTAAAAATTTAATTCTTTTTAAAAATAAATTTTTGATTTAATTAAAGATCTTTTAAATCACGCTAATTGATTTAAAATAAGACTGAATAGTGTAATTTTTATTTTATAATTTCAATGAAAATAAAAATGATAAAAATTTAAATTATCTGATTAATTATAAAATAATAGTTGTGAGATTTAAAATTAAATTTTCCTATATAATTCAATAACTCCCAAACTACTTGACGGATTTTCATAGGATTTTTTTTAATGTCTAGAGAATTTTACAACGCTGTTTTTAAAAATAACCTGAAAATTTTGTTATTTTAAATAAATTTTTTTAAATACAAAATGAACCGAAATGCATCAAATTAACAGTTTATCATAAGTGTTTTGTTTTTATAAAAAAAATACTTGTAAAGATTGATTGTATTTTGCCTAATTAACACCAAATATATTTTTTGTAGGTCCTGAAGATGGGATCGATTCGATTACGAAACGTCGAAGATAATTAAATAAAGTTTTTTTTATTAATTGCTGGCTGCCTACGTCCTGATAATCGCCACTCAGCCATCGAATTTATTCTAATTAATGATTTTTCTTCGGGTTTTTGTCAATATCTAGAGAATTTGTTGAGGGCGGCTTTAAGGCAAGCTTTCTAGAAGAGTGAATAAATAAATAAATAAATATTATATGAATAATTGCAAATCACTTATTCATTTTGAGTATAATTAACAAAAATCGGAAAATTTTATATGATTAATGATAGAATAATAATTGTGAGATTTAATTTCAATTTTTCCTTTAAAACGCATAAACTTCCAAACTACTTAACGGATTTTTATGGGGCTTTTTCTACTGTCTAGAGAAACTTCATTTAAGGCGTTTAGAACAAAAATTTTAATTATTAGTCTAATTTAATTACGTTGGTGAAATCCAAGATGTGAAATGGCTTAATTTGAAAATAAATAATTAGAAAATCACACAATGGTCAGTCAGCACACCTTCTAATTTTCGATTCTTATTTAAATATTAATTGAGGAAACAAATAGGGGGGGAGGATATAAAATTTAAATACAAAAAATGTACGGTAGTTTTAAGGAAGATGGATGTGCGATGTGATGTCAAGGTTATTGATCTATTGTCTTGTCCTGGTTGGCAGGCCTTGACTTTGGTCAAGGATTATTTATTTATTTATTTATTTGGTTGTCTTTTTAAGGAATATGATCCCATTTGCCATCGATGGATTGGGAATACTCTCAATTGTTCTATTATAAAAAAAGTGTCTCTCAAACTTTCCAACGATGACCATCTCTCTTTCTCTTTCTTTCACTATTCATTCATTGACTGTTTCTTTTTTTTATTAGTGAAGGACGGACTACTTGATAAAACAATGAATACCACGATCTAGTCTGATAATAATCTCATCTTGATAGACAAAAACTGATCACTTTCTCTCTTGGGTGATGTGTTGGCTCACGCCAGATTTATTTTGAATATTTCTATATGTGTGTGGGCGTGTACTATTTATTTTTAAGGGTGTAAAAAAAAAACTAGACTATTATAAGGAATTTTTCAATGCGGTTTTTTTTTTAAATGAATTAAATTCATAAGAGATTATTGGGACATCGAGCTATAATTTTTTTAATGACTTATTGAGAAATTATCGTAATTAATTTTTTTTGTTATCAAGCAAATACAAAAAAACAATCTGTCCCAATAATCTTTAATTTTTTTTAAATTTAAAAATGAATTTATTGTTATTATTAATCACATATTAATTAAGAAATGTTTAAAATAAGCTTAGATGATTTATTTAAAAAATCAAATGTCAAATTAGTTCAGCATTCTTGCAATAGATGGCAGGCTAGTCTAACAGCCGATCCCCTAATAGCCTATATTTATATATTTTTATGCTTTTATAAAAGATACATAATATATAATAACATTTATAAAGTATTTATTGTTCAAAGATCAATGAAAATCAACCAAATGCATTAAATATTATTAGCTACCATTCTGACATCTCTTGGCAAATTTTTGAATTACTTGATTTTTTGGGCATACTTTTAATGACACACAACGCCATCTTATCGGGAAAAACAGGCGTAACACCTTCTTTAGATATTAGTATTTTTTTTCTTGTAAAATTAGGAATTTAGCCAAACAGACGACTAGAATGGAGTATTGGTATTCCAATAAATTCATTTTCATCCATCAGAAATAATATTTTGTGTCAATTATTATAAAGACATAAACGAGAGTTATATCCGTACAGTATGTCGATAGACTAACTGAATTTGTGTAAACAAGGCTAAGCTTTCTCTTTTATAAAATTGATAGAAGCAATTTATAGTAGGCCTGACTTCTGATTTCAAATCAATTATTGATATTGGGCGCGTACAACTTAATTTGGTATTGGCGAAATTTTAATAAAAAAACATAAGGCGGAATAGGACCGAAGGTGTTACGCGTGTTTTTTACGATAAGATGGCGTTGTGTGTCATAAAAAGTATGCCCAAAAAATCAAGTATTAAAAATTTGCCAAGAGATGTCAGAATGGTAGCTAATAATATTTAATGCATTTGGTTGATTTTCATTGATCTTTTAACAATAAATACTTTATAAATGTTATTATATATTATGTATCTTTTATAAAAGCATAAAAATATATAAATATAGGCTATTAGGGGATCGGCTGTTAGACTAGCCTGCCATCTATTGCAAGAATGCTGAACTAATTTGACAGTTGATTTTTAAATCAATCATCTAAGCTTATTTTAAAAATTTCTTAATTAATATGTGATTAATAATAACAATAAATTCATTTTTAAATTTAAAAAAAAATTAAAGAATATTGGGACAGATTGTTTTTTTTGATAACAAAAAAATTAATTACGATAATTTTTTAATAAGTCAATTAAAAAAATTATAGCTCGATGTCCCAATAATCTCTTATGAATTTAATTCATTTAAAAAAAAAACCCGCATTACCAGTCACATCAGATATTTTTTTGTCTTTTAAATCAATGTTTGAAAAGAGAAAAGAGAGCCATAAAGTTTCATTATTCTAGACATTTACGTGTTTGTATTTGTGTTTATTTTAATTAACAAAGAGATAAATTCATCTTCTCTCTCTCTCTCTCTCTCTCTCTCTTTATATCTCTTATGTAAATAAATACCAGAGAGAGAGAAATCCATTTACCTAAATCCTCATAGCCTCTTTCTAAGGTATTTTTTTAAAAATTAGATTTTTGTTTTACTGATAATAATAATAATATTAAAGCTCTCTCTTTCTCTCTGCAAATAATATGAAATGTCAATGTTGAAAAATAATATAAATGATAACTAGAGCTCGGATTTCTATGCAGCAAAAACCTCTAAATATGCCATATAATAATAATAATAATAATAATAATGGCTTTATTTATTATGATTTGATTTTACATTAAAATTTACATATACAGACAGCTACTTATCTATATTAAGCCTTCAGCATTGGTTTATTTAAATCGTCTGCTGGAGTGTATTTTTTTCCTTTACATGGGAGACAAAAACAGTACATTGACAGATAATGGCCACTACACATTAAACTCTATTATCCACTCCCATCTATATTGCCATGCTTCGGCTGCGAACCCTCCAATCCTTTTCCAGTCCCTCCCATTTAGGTAGTCTCTGAGCTCACCCCTAGTCATCCTTCGCTGCCCCAACCATCTTTCCCGTATATGCCCCAAAATAGGACATATTGCTGCGAAGTGCACCATATCCTCTGGCTCTTCTAAGTTGCAGAGAGAGCATCTTTGCTCTTTCTCTGTTCTCCAGGGCCTTCGGTTGAGGCAAACGGCTTCTCCCCTCAGTTTGAATATCCATTTTATTGTCTTTATTGGGAGCCCGTCCTTAATATATGACCGCTCTCCCAATTTCCATTCAAGCTCTTTATAGAGAGGGTGATGTGTAGAGCGGTTTGCCGCTGCCTTAGCCTCCTCCCAGTGTTGTTCCTCGGTTTTTTGAATTAATTGGGCGAATTGTTGTTTAAGCAGGTCCAAATTTCGAAATCCCTCGCTTAGTTGCACGTCCAGCCCTGCTGCCATATTTTTTAGGCTCTTATACCAATATATCTTTCTATTGATTATTTCCTTTAAATATGCCATATAATATGCAGTGGCGTAGTGAGCTTAACTCGCGCCCGGGGCATAATACCTTTTTAGCGCCCCCCCCTCCATTCGAAAACCATATAATATTATATGTAAAATATACAAAATTATTATGGAGGTGGTATAACTCGCCGAAAGCAAAATCTTCCCTAAAACAAACTGGCCAAAAATCCGGAAAGTTTGAAAATAAAATATTTTTAAAAATCTGGTGTGACTGTCCCACCAGATTTTTTGTGTCGACATACGTATAAATTTAAAATGAATTGGAAAAGTTTATATTCAATCTAACTGGCGCTGAATGTAATTGTGATAGATCGTTTTGAATAAATTATAAACAAATGTCTATCAATGAACTCAAGAGGGTTACTATTAGGGTCCGACCGAAACAAGATTTTCAGCCGAATCCGAAACCGAAACCGAATATTCGGCCTCAACCTTAGTTTCGGCCGAAACCGAAACCGAAACTTGTATTTCCTATAAAAAATTTTTTTCATTTTACCTTTTTTTTTTTTTTGAATTTTTTTTCCCTCCCGTGAAAATCATTTTACCTTTTTTTTAGGGAGACTAAAATTTTTTTCTCCCTCAAGTGCAAATTATTTGACCTTTTTTTTTTTGCATGCGAGTCTCATCCCATCTTTTCAGACTCTGGTTTCGGCCGGCCGAAAGGTTCGGCCACTTTTTGGCCGAAAACCGAAACTACGGCCGAAACCATGATTTTTGGCCGAAACTGGCCGAAACCGTAACCGAAACCGAATATTCGGTCGCTTCCTAGTTACTATTGACTAAACCCTAGCCATGAAGATGGTCGCATAGTCGACCGAAACGTCGCTGTGGGTTTAATACCAATAAAGAAATAATAATAGCTGCTTGGCCTTTTTACTCATCCTTCTAAATAATTTTTAATTGTCTCCAGGCTGACGCATTTCCTGGGCAACTCTCTTACGTATATCTCATGATTAAAGTTTTCTTATATTATGAGGCACTGTCTCCTTCCTCTAAGTATCCACTCAGTAATGTTGCTATTCCTCAAAACTCTCCTGGACTGTTATTTCTTATTTTGGTGTTTTTATTGATGTTTCCATTGAGGAGCAAGTTATTTGTCTCGTTATATAATAATTTCTTTTAAATATCTTCCTATTTCTTCTATACAAATCAAATTGCGCCCCTCGAGTATTCGTACTTTACTGATGTACTTTTTTTAGTTTTTACTTTCTCTTATTTCTATATATATAGAGAGAAAGTATTGGTTTCATGTCAAAAATTCGATGTCGAGATTTCGAAGGGACTTCACGTTTTGAGGTCCCCTGAATCCAAAAAAGTGGTTTTCGCGACATGGTCTGTCTGTGGGTGGGTGTGTCTGTGAACAAAATATCTCAAGAACGGAAAGAGCTAGGAGGTTGAAATTTTATATTTAAGTTAGGCACCCCCATGGGACGTGACACGTAGCTTTTGAACAAAATCGACCAAAGAGTACTAGTACTTTACTGATCTACATCAGAGAAGCCGTACAACCAGAGGTTTACTTTGCTTGAAAACTTTTTGCAGATTGAGATGCAAGAGGAAGAAATAAAATTTAAAATTTTATTTATCAGGATTTATTAGTGCTGACGACCAACTGCAGTATATTGGTTTCGGTTACATTGAACCATCTTCAGGTCACCAAATCCTGTTTCGTATTTAAAATACAGCGAAATCAATTCATAAAGCATTAGAATAAATTTCAATGCCCAGTTGGCAGAAAATTGCTAGCAGACTCTCGATCGTGAAATATATATGTATAAAATAAAATGTTGTTCAAATTTGATACAGGGCCTTATTTGCATCAAACGTTAATATTGTGGCAAATAAAATAAAATCACGGCACTTAAATATATTTCAACGCCAATTAAGATCAATAATATCTAAATAAAATTCTCTTTCATATGATTACGTCTTATTCAATGCCAATTTGTCAAACTCGTAGTTTATCCATTATAATAATACTAGCCGCGCCGCCCGCCTTTGGCGGGCTTCGCTACTAGCAGGGGGCTACGCCCCCTGGACCCCCAGCCGCTGGCTCCGGGCCCGCCTGCGGCGGACCCTCGCCTTTTCTTAATTATAAAAAGAAAATTATTATTACTACGTATTCCAGTCCAGTGCCTGCTTGAGGATTTGTTTACATTCATGGAATACACAAATGAAAAGAATACAAAAATATTTCTCTGTACATTTCCTATGGGTGAAATCGTAACTTTAGGAATTAATAACTCGAAAAGTTATAGGAATTTCGGGACCCGAGTATTTTTCCGGGACTCTCCATAACGTCCTCTATAAGACTGCAAAATTTCGTTTCAAAATTCCAACGGGAAGTTGGTCAAACAGAGCGTGACAGACGGACAGACAGACAGACAGACAGACGGACACTCCGCAATTATTATATATAGATTTTCTCTCCGCAGCTGTTTTCGGCCTGGCCCTTTTTTTCATTGGAAATTCGTTTGCCTTATTTTGGATTTTCTCCTTTTCTTCTTCATTATTCAAAGGCAATGTTTCTCTATTCGAGGTCGTTTTGACTTTTCGGGAGGGATGCTTTCTAGTCCGGTTGAGCTTTAGGACTTTTTATAGACTTTTTTTTAAGTCCGGATGGCCCGGGAGCAGCCTCCTTGGAGGTGTATGAAGAATTCTCTTCTTTTCTCTCTATCTCCATGTTCTCCTTGACTCCTTTCAAAAATACTATTTCGACTATAATATTGATTTAAAAAATATGTAAGAATCAAGAATACTCAGCAAACAATTTAATTGAAAATATTTATATAAATAATTATAGAATAATACTTATGAGATTTAATTTTTATTTTTTCTTTAATTTAAAGTATTAAATTCGAAACTATTTGACGAATTTTTATGGGCTTTTTTTAATTAAATTTGTAAAAACTCATTTAAAATTCCCTTGGTCATACCACGAGAGCTAGAGGTCATGGGTTATCAAAAATATTGCATGCAATTAGTTGAAAGCAACATTTGAATTGATTGATATCCCACTGGGAGTCGATATGAAATATCCTGTCTATTTGTATGTATGTATAAACAACAACAACAACAACAACAACAAAATGTCTTAGAAAATGTATTCCTTTGTCAAATAGGATTGCCTAATGGCCGTCGTTGTTCCCTTGATGAAAGAAACAATTCAATTCAATTGTTTAATTTAATATCAAGTGAACAAGTTGCATTTCGACATACTATTTATGTTCTATATATTATGATTTAGGAAAAAAAAATTTTTCCCAAGAGAATTTAAAAAACAAAAAAAAAAGTATCAATTTCATATTTGAAAACTTGAATGTCACTCTCTCGTTAATTAATATCGTGAAATGATCGGTTACGGATCGTTTAACAAATAAAAAAAAAACATGATAACAATTCAAGATTTGTTTTCAATTAAAACGTTTCAAAGAAAATCTGTGTAACCATAAACTGGCCGCACAGCTAGTTTTCGCCTCTAAGGCCAGCCTTCGATTTTTTCATAAAAATTCAAAACAAAAAAAAAACCCATGAAAATACGTCAAGTAGTTTCAGAGTTCAAGAGAGTGGGATTGTTTATTCGCAAAAAAAAATTAAATTTATTTATATCATTAATTAAAGAATAAATAAATGTGAAATTTAATTCTTTTTTATTATTATTATATTTTTTTTTTAAATTTTTTAATTTAATTGACTAATTTTTGAAACTAATTGATTCAATTCTATTTCTAAATTCGAGTGATTTCGTAGCTGTTTCAAAGAAAATCATAATTACGTGTATAATCTTTAACTGGCCACAAACTGGATACAAAGTATCAGATTGATACAGTATCACCCAACCCTATTTCAGAGTTCAATTGTCATTAAATGATCTATGAGTGTTTGTTTATTCACGGCAATAAAAAAAAAAAAAATTTATTTCAATTATATCATTAACTAGCCGCAAGGTTCGCCTTCGGTTATGTGTTTTGGCGGGTGGGAGGGTTGGGGGTGGGGCCATAAATTTGAATTTCGAAAAATCCGCAAGGTTCGCCTTCGGCTTTGTGTTTTGGCGGGTGGGAGGGTTGGGGGTGGGGCCAAGAATTTGAATTTCGAAAATCCGCAAGGCTCGCCTTCGGCTTTGTGTTTTGGCGGGTGGGAGGGTTGGGGGTGGGGCCAAGAATTTGAATTTCGAAAAATCCGCAAGGCTCGCCTTGGGCTTTGTGTTTTGGCGGGTGGGAGGGTTGGGGGTGGGGCCATGAATTTGAATTTCGAAAAATCCGCAAGGTTCGCCTTGGGCTTTGTGTTTTGGCAGGTGGGAGGGTTGGGGGTGGAGCCATGAATTTGAATTTCGAAAAATCCGCAAGGTTCGCCTTGGGCTTTGTGTTTTGGCAGGTGGGAGGGTTGGGGGTGGGGCCATGAATTTGAATTTCGAAAAATCCGCAAGGTTCGCCTTCGGCTTTGTGTTTTGGCGGGTGGGAGGGTTGGGGGTGGGGCCATGAATTTGAATTTCGAAAAATCGCTTCTTAAATGACGCCTACGCAATAAAAGTAATATACATGCCAATTTTCAGCTTTTTAGGTATTATAGTTTAGGCTGGGCGTTATCATCACTTAGTAAGTAAGTAAGTTAGCCACATCTCTTTATATACTGTATATAGAGATTCAAGAATAATAAATGTGAGATTGAATTCTATTTTAAGATTTTTAATTTTGAGAAACTACTTGACGAATTTTTATGGGATTTTTTTTTCTATAAAAAAAATTCACAGTTGCTATTTCATAATAGTGTGTTTAAAATACATGTACTTTAAAGAAATTGAATAAAAAATAAGATTCCCCAAAGGCGGGTTAGTGAATTTATAAATTTAATTAAATTACAAAAAAAAAAAATCTGGTGTGACTGGCGCACAGCACACAACTTTCTCTTACCTTCGGTAATCGAAAGTTGTGTACTGTGCTTGTCACACCAGATTTTTTGTGTCGACATGTATTTAGTTCCCGTCAGTAGGGAATATTTGAATTCAGATGTAAAATTCATAAGTATGGGAAAATATTTATATTTTGTTACCATGGCAACCATTTCTCCTATCTTTCCTATGAAGCACAAGAGTAAAGTGGTCTTCAAACAATTTTGAGGGCAAAACGAGAATATACATTTGAAAGAGCATCTAAAAAATAATTGATTTTTGAATTTTAATCAAAATCGTTAGAGCGAATTTTGAGAAAATCGAAAAAAACTGAAAAAGTACATCAGTAAAGTACTAGTACTCTTTGGCCGATTTTGATTAAAAGCTTATTTTTCCGGTCCCGGGGGTGTTTAACTTAAATATAAAATTTCAACCTCGTAGCTCAATTCCTTCATGCTTAAAATTGAACACACCCACACCCACCCACCCACCCACACACCCACCCACAGACAGACCATGTCGCGAAAACCACTTTTTTGGATTCAGGGGACCTCAAAACGTGAAGATCCATCAAAATCTCGACATCGAATTTTTGACATGAACTAATACTTTCTCTCTATATATATATTACATATATACATAGGTAAGAGAAAGTAAAAACTCATCAATGCAATAGTCATCATTTGATAATTTCACTAACGGCCTTGATATATAAATAATGACAAATGATTATTGAGAGCCAGGAAGAGAAGAAAACTTAAAATAATAAATTTTTACTCATATTTAAAAAAAAAAAAAAAAAAAGTTTCGGTATCTAGACGAAGAGAGAGAGACAGAAGATTTGTTTAAATGACAGGTGGCCAAGCAAGCAAGCAGACAGAAACTGTCAAGGATGACTTTCACTTGCAATCGATCCCCCCACCACTCGACATCACATCAACGACATCCACCCACCCACACACACACACACACACAGATACGCACCCATATGATTAATATACTGTCATTCATTCAGTGCATCGCCAGTCAAAATTTAGGCTAAAAATAATTAAATTATGTGAGTCCGCCTTTAGCGTGTCATGCACCTAGTTAACCGCCACCCACATCTTTAGACCCCTTCATGTTATTAATTCAATTGATCGCATAGACGGGATGCGAACCCGTGACCTCTAGAGCACACGAATTCAAACACTGTGCTAAGACCAGGCGGAGTAATTATTTAAAAGATATTTATTTTTAGACACCCTATAAATGAGTTTAAAACCATCCCTTCAAAATTCTGTATACATTTAAAAAAAAGCCCATAAAAATCCGGTCAGTAGTTTCGAATTTAATGTGCTATAAAGAAAAAATTGAAATAAAATCTCACAATTATTATTCGATAATTAATCATATAAAAATAAATTTTAATTGTCATAGATAGATATTTATATAAGAATTTTGATTATTCCTAAAAAGGCCGTAACTACGCCCATATTTTAGTAAATAAATTAATTATATAATCACAAAAGAAAATGGGAATGGAATTAAATCATCATTATCATCAAGATCATTCGAAAAGTTAAATGCAAATACAGTAGATAGAAAGCGAAATCGATTATGAATAATACAAATTTTCTTTTTCCGCTATTCTTGATGAAATTTTTTTTTTTTAAGTGTATTTATTCATTCATTAATTCACTAAAATACTCTTTTTATGGTAAATAACGATGATAATATGAGATTATTAACATTCATTATGCTATTATTTATTTATGTTTTTTTTTTTTTTTTTTTTCAAGGAAGGACGAAAATTTATTTGAATTAAAATTCAAAATGTTATTTAAAAAAAAAATGAAATTTAATTTATTATTTTGCCCCATAAAAATTAGTCAAGTAGTTTCCGAATTTATTTAAATAATTCAATTTCACAATTACTATTCGATAATTAATCATATTAAATAAATTAAATTCCATTTATTTATTTAGAATTTAATTTAATTGGGAGATTTAATTATTTTAATTTTTAATTCGGAAACTACTTGACTAATTTTTATGGGACAAATTTTTTTTTTTTTTTTTTTGAAAATCCAAACACAGATGTGGGAGGGGGGATGTAATGGTATGGTAAAACTCTTGGCTTTAAAATTCCTTTTTTAAATTTTCTTAAAGATATCAGTGAGAGGAAAGTAAAAATAATTTCTTAAATAACGGCTCTTATATAAGATTGAATTTCAAACGTCCTTGGCTGATTCCTTTTTAAGGACTTAGTCTTTTTTAAAATGCATTTGTCATCAAATTTGGTATTAATAAATTAAATTTTTTTTTCCTATTTGAGATGTTGTAAAAGAGAAAGACAGAGAGAGATGAAATAAAGTAACGTTATAGTGCAAATTCCTCTAAATAATATAAAAGGAAAGATTTTTCTTAGAGAAATTTCCTCAGCACAAGAACGAAGAAATATCGAGAGTTTAAAGAATGATGGTTGTTTAAAGTATAATTGGAAAAAATCTAGCTGGAATTATAATAATTTATTAACTAGGTCCACGAAAGCGGGGAGGTCCTGGTTCGAGTCCAGGGGTGCAATTTTTAGCCCAATCTTAAGCACAAACATATCTTGCAAATTTGCTATCTTATATAATAATTTATGTTGAAATTTTAACTCATAATATGCACAAAGACTGCATGTTTTTAGGGCCATTAGGGGAAGTTCGATATTTTTTTCTAGATAACTTATGTTTTTTATTTATATATTCTAAAACTAGACATTTTCCCGAGTAAAATGATATATCACACTTGTATCTAAAAATATTGCATCATTGTTAAAAAGAGTTATTTAAAGTTGCACTTGGAGCATCTCTAATTACCTTATAAGGAAGTCAAAAGCAATTAAAAATTTATTTTAATAAAATAATAAATGTGAGATTTAAATAATCTATATATATATATATTTAATAAATTATAAAAAAAAATTTTTTGATTTAATTAAAAATTGATTATAAATCCCACAATTATTTAATAGCCAATTTAAATATTTATAGAAAAATTAAAAAAAAAAACTTATTAATCAGATGGTCTTAAACAAAATTTACAAGATTTAAGTGGAGGGTCTATTATTAATTATTTTATAGAAATATTTTTGTTTTCTCTACAAAAATTCTCTTTCATTCTAATTAGAGCATAGCAAAGCAAAAAACATCCAATCTCTTTTTTGATTTAGAAATCGAATTTTATTTTTATTTTTATTCTTTCCAATCAAACCTTGAATTTGAAACGCCCTTTTAAAAAAATAAATAACCTTTTATAGTAGAGCATGTATAAAGCGAGTTAAGTTTACGTTAAAAATGAAAAGTGGAAATAAATTAATTAATCGAATAATCAAAAAGCGAAATTAATTGTCTCAAGCGGTAAATCAATTTCGCTCTTTTTATTTACCATCTAAGGTAGGAAACCGAAAAGTCGCACTCAATAATTACAATATCCAAGAAATTCGAATAAGACCTTAAAAAAATTTCATTTAGCTATTCGGGTTGCCGACCCCGGCGAAATATGATTCTCAATCACAAAACAAAATTTAGCAATACAAATGATTTTTGATAAAAATTCAATCATTAAGAGACAGATGTTGCAATATAATTTTTTTTGTTAAGGATAAGCTTAGATTTTCTTTAAAGATTCAGCAACTAGACATTACCCCGAGTAAAATGATTGTGAGATTTAATTTAATTATAATAATTAAAAATTCAATAATTAAATTAAATTTTTTTTATTTATTTAAAGATAAAATATAATATACATTAATTAGAGAAAAATAATTGCGAGATATAATTTGATTTTTGTATGTGCTTTGAAACCACGTGACGGATTTTCAAATTTTTTTTTAAGCATAGAAAAATTTTCAGGTGATTTTAAGGCTGAAAAAAATAATTTAGGCCGTATTTATCCAAAAATAAACAATTAAATAGAGGTAAGGAGAACACCATTGCCGCCCGCATTCATTAAAAGAATTTTATAAAATTTTTTGGAATAAATATGCATTCATCTAACGATCAGGAATGATTTTTTTGGTAAATTTCAGAATGTTAGAAAAGCCGCTAGGATGAGGGAGTGTAAATGTTTTTGTTTTATTTTCAGGTTTTTTTTTTAATATTCTGAAAGTAGACGTTCTCCCGATTAAAATGATATGTCACACTTGGTATCTAATTTTATTGGAATTTTGTTAAATCACATAATTTTATATTTCACTTGGAGCATCGCTAATTGCCTTATAAGGAAAAATCAAAGCAATTAAAATTTAATTTTTAATTAAATGATAAATTTCAATTTTTTATTAAATATATAACAATTAAAAATTGAAAAATAAAAAAATTAATTATTTTTATTTGATTATTTAATGAACGCTTCTAAATCCCACAATTATTTTTATATAAAATCTTTGATAAATAATTAAATGTGAATGCATTAATTTCTCTTCCGCAAGAGGAAGTTGAATTCGTTCTCGCCTTAGCTTTAGACCTAATTCTTATTAGCTTTGGCTGCTGGCTGTTTTATTTTGCTTTTTGCACTCTCTCTAAATTCAGGCTTTGATTTGACTATTGAATACGTTCCTTGTTGCTTACACACTGTACAAATCAATTGATTCTTTTAAGGGATGTTATCATAGTTTTTTAATTATGGGATTTAAATAAAGATCTTAATTAAAAGATATTTAAATTTTAGAATTAAAGTATTTAAATTCTATCATTTAATTATTAATTAAAAAAATTTATTATTTAATTAAAATTAAATTTAATTGCTTGATTTCCTTAAATGGCAATTAGCGATGCCAAGTGAAACTCTAATAACGTCTTTACAAGAATGCATTAAATTTATATACAAGTGTGATATATCATTTTACTCGGGGGACTGTCTACTTTCAGAATATATAGTAAATAAAAAGGTATTTTAAAATTTAAAAAAATGTTAACGAATATCTTCAGTGTTGGTGGACTGTGGATGCCACTAAAGGGGTATAATGACGTTTCGTGCATCGTCACGCTAATCAAAATTTGATTTTAAGGAAAGTTATGCCTCTCTGCAAGGATCAAATTTATATTTGTTTCGTTGTTATTTCAACAATCCAAGGTTGGACAGTTTTTTTTTAAATCTATAACGGATTAACTGAAAATTCATGTTATGTTAATTACTCTCCTTTCAGGTTAAATTTTTTTTTTATATCTCTATTGAATAATATATATTTATATAATTCGTTTTCTAAATTAGTATAATAAATTATTTTATATTTTTTAATATAAAAAGAAGAAGAAAAAGTCAATTATAACGGATTGCATAATAAATAAAAGAATCAACGATGAAAGAAGAAAAGAATAACATTTAACCTAAAAATGAGTCTGCTGTTCTATGAGCAAAATATCTCAAGAACGAAATGAGCTATGAGGTTGAGATTCTATATTTAAGTCATACGCCCTTATGTCACGTGATACGAAGCTTTTTAACAAAATCGGCCAAAGAGTACTAATATATTACTGATGTACTTTTTTTTTTTATTTTTTTTCGATTTTCTCAAAATTCACTTTAATCCAATATTTTTTTTTTTAGTTTCCTCTTTAAAATATATATTGTCATTTTGCCTAAAAATTGCTTGGAAGCACACTTTACTCTTGTACTTTATAGGAGAGACTATGGTCATTTTAAATTTTACATCTTATATCAGTGGAAACTAGATATATGTCAACACAAAAACTCTTGGTATGATTGCGCACAGCACACAACACTCACAACCGAAGATAAGCTGTACTCAATCATACCAGAGCTTTTATTTTTTTTTGATAAGTCTATATCAAAAATTTTATTTGTAATTATTATCGATGGTAACTACCGTAGGACGTTCCATTTTTTTTTTTTGTTATTCTCTTTGTCCATGTACTGATTTCTCTTCCTTACTATCTATTCGAAAACAAATATTAGCCCACAACATAATACAATGATTGTGTTTAATTGTAAAGAATCATCATTTGTTTGGCCTTGATTACAAACAAATCAATTTCCTTTTAATCTTCTTCCTTTATGTATGTAAACATCAACAAATAGCCTTGGGACATCTCACCTTGAAAATCTTTCTTAAAAAAAAAAATGAAAATCTGGTGTGACTGGCGCACAGCACATAACTTTCTCTTACCTTCGGTAATCGAAAGTTGTGCACTGTGCTTGTCACACCGATTTTTCGTGTCGACATGTATTTAGGTTCCGACAGTAGGGTACAATTGAATTCAAGATGTAAAATTTATAAGTATGGGAAAGTATTTATATTTTGTTACCAGGTGGCAACCATTTCTCCTATCCTTCCCTATGAAATACAAGAGTAAAGTGGTCTTCAGAAGATTTCAATCGCAAAAATGAGAATATACATTTTAAAGAGCATCTAAAAATAATTGATTTTTAATTT
>JAKCPI010030544.1:0-11238 GCA_023213315.1 Euborellia annulipes
GAAGACCACCATGGGCGTAACTAGAGAATTTGGCTGGGGGGGGGGGGGGGCATGGGACCAGCTATCCTCCGGTGGGCCTGCAAAGCCCCATATTTTCTCAATTTTTCTTGGGGCAAGGAGCTTTCTGGGGGAGGGGGGGCAGGCCCCCACGGCACCCTCCTAGTAGTTAACAATTGGACCATGTTATGCATAAAGGAACCAAGCGCCATTAAGATCGAATTTGAGATAAGACCGCCATCTTGTTGGGATCTACCTCTTTATTTAATTCACAGTAATAATATTATTACTCTGTACACTTTTTTTTTATATTTTTTAAAACAAGAAAAAAAGTCATTTATTTACAATTGTGCAAATTAAATGCCTCAGATTTAGGTTATTGGCTCTTGGTTTCTTCGTGCATAACATCGTCCTTCCAATTATAAAAAAAAAAAAAAGTTATTTTCTCTTTTTAAGAGACATTTTAATAAAAAGTATTATATTTCTATTGTTTGATTTTTTTATTTATTTCATTAGGAAATTAGAAGTTAACATTAAAAATAAACGTAAATTGATAATTATAAGAATGAAAAAAAATCGCATTAGATGGATTTGAACTTGCAACGTTTTGTAAAGGAAGGATGAAAAAATATAAATTGTTGACAATTTTAACAATTCATCCAACTTGGTTTTATTAAAATCAAGATAGCCCTCGGGGCTTGGTGTAGAGGTTAGCGTGCTAACCTCATATACCAAACGTCGCGAGTTCGGACCCCAGGCAGTCCGATGATTTTATTTAAACCATTTGGATACCAGATGGCTTAAATAAGAATGCCTGGACCCCAATAATAGATAAATTAATAAATCACGCTTATCGTAAAAGTCTTATATGGCCTAAGTTGCGGAAAAGACTGTATGTATGTGTGTGTGAATGAGAAAAAAGTGTGAGTGTTTAAAAAAAAGAAAAAAAAATCAAGAAAAATAGACTATATAAGAAACATTGAATAAATGACGTATTAAATAAAATTTCTAATATTGCACATTAGCTGGAGGTAGTTGGGTATGCAAAATGTGAGGACCAATTTTTGGTTCAATTTTTTTTACCTCCTCTCATTTATATAGGAAATCAATGGAATACATGCTAAGATAATGTGAAGGCCTGCAACTATGTACAAATTCTTATATTTTAGAGGTCTAACTAACAATGAAAAGTACTATCTTGCCGGCAAAGGTTTAAAATCAGGGTGGGAATTTATGTGTGACGTCATGACAACTATCCTAGTGAGATTTTCCCATAAAATAATTAAATGAAATGAAATTCAATAGCTGTTTAATTCAATAATTTTACTTATTTTATTTATTAAGTTTTAATGAAGCAAAATATTTATAATCTGTGGGTTTAACCATCTACTTCAGTCTATCTCTCAGCATTTTATAACATGAACATGAATCACTCTTTATGTCAAATGGTGACAGACAATTAAATTCCATTATTCATATTTTATATAGGATTTTTCATAACCTGTACTAACTTATATCCAAAATGGTTTGTATTATCGAATTATAATTAAAAAAAAAGAAAACTTTTACATAATTTCTTGTTCTATTTTAGCACGGGAGAGCAAAAATCAGGAGCCCTGCCGAAATGGAGGAGTTAAAAAAAAAAGATCGAATGGAAAAAGCACAAAAGTATAAAAAAGCAATGGACAAATTAATTCAGAAGGTATTTATTGAATAATAATAAACTGCTGATGAAATATCAACGAGGTTAAGTTCACATATCAATTTTACTAGCCAAATATTTGATGAACACACTTGGTATTTTACTAATACTATATAATTTTTTTTCTAGAAACATGATAATCTATTGGATGAAGAGGCAATGGAAATTGCAAAAACTATCCTCGTCTCAAATCCTGACGTGCAAACTATTTGGAATATTAGAAGGGAAGTTTTAGAAGAAACTTTCAAAACCTGGTAGCTTATTTTAAAAATAATTCATCTGTTGACTTTTTTTTCTTATTAAATCATTTTATTATTCAGTACTCAAGAAAAATTTGAACAACGTTTAAAAGAAGAAATTGCTTTAACAGAACAATGCTTGAGAAATAATCCAAAGTCTTATTATACGTGGCATCATCGGCGATGGGCGATAATTCAAGTGCCTAACTACGATTGGAAAAGAGAGCTCAATTTATTGAATGCACTTCTGGATTCTGACGATCGAAATTGTAAATTATTTAATTCGTTCAAACTTTCTTGAATCCCCTATGCACTTTGAGATAAAGAAGTTTTTTTTTTAGTTCATTGTTGGGATTATAGACGATTTGTTATGAAGCAAACAGGCTTTCCAGAAATTTCTGAACTTACATTTACTACAGATAGAATTATGACAAATTTTTCAAATTATTCGGCCTGGCATCTTCGCAGCAAAATATTACCAAAGGTTTATCCAGATCCTAGTAATCCCTTTCTAATTAAGGAAGACTATCATAGGATGGGTTTGTTTTTTTTTTTTTTTTTGTTTTTAAATAACAATCATACATTTCATAAATTACACAGGCCTGCGAATTTAAATTTTTTTTCTGCGGCACGGGGTTTAAGAGGTCTCTAAACCTAATTTTAGTCTTTTGAATTCAAATATATTAACAGTTTTTTCGTATCACGTAAGGTTTTTTTGCCATGTTGTAATGAAATATTTATTACTTATTAAATTATATGTAAAAACCATACTTTAAATTTCTCTAAAAAAACTACAGAGGTTTGATGACATATCGATTGTACAGTTAAAATAGTTTAAAATAAATAAGGAATTACTAACATACCCTAAGAGCTATTTTCTTCTCCTCTTAGCAAGAAATGAACGCTAAGTTGATTGGCGTTTGTGATCCTGGCGAGGATTTTCTCTCACTAAACACCAACAGTAGTCGGCCATCATGGAGACATCCCATCGACCCTGGTACCTCGTTTCCATCTCTTTTATGTCTTGATGGACCATGTTCTTCACTCAGTGCTCCTAAATTCTCTGGGAAATGTTCAAGATGAGAGTGGAGGAAGTGTAACTTCAAGCTCATATTACATCCCAGTCCCCTGAACTTTTTGAGCATAGTTTTTACAATTTCCTCATATTGATCATCTTTAACATTACCCAGAAACTTCTCGATGACTTCCTTGTATGATTCCCAAGCTTGAAGTTCCATGTCAGACATGCAGTTTTTAAAAGTAACATCCTTAATAAGTTTGCGAATCTGTGGGCCATCAAAAACGCCTTCCTTCACCTTTGCCTCCGACAGTAACGGAGATTTTTTAGCAATATATTGGTAACAGGGGCCATTTTTGTCCAAAGCTTTAACAAATTACTTCATTAATCTCAGTTTTATGAGCAAACACAACATACATATACGCATACGCGTGGTGGACCGCACGCTCTCATTTTTGTGTTAAAAATAGAATTGTGCGAAAACTGTACGTGATACGCAAAAACTAATAACATTTCCGTTATCAGGGGATTTGACTTGACTTATCTGCATTAAAATATCTCATGCCGCAAAATCTTCGCAGGCCTGTGTTATCGTAATACTTGGCAAATATTGTCATTACTAACTTAATTTTATTTATTTCAGAATTACATTTGGTCCATAATGCTACATTTACTGATCCTGATGATCAGAGTGGCTGGTTTTATTTGCGATGGTTGCTGGCTCTCCCTCCATCTCCTTTATCTATTTGTCAAGCTTCTATTATTACGAACAACTTAATGTTAGTAACATTTAGCCTGCCTGTCAGAATTGGAGAGCACACCTGTCAAATTCGCACCGAGGATGACACATTTGTGGGAACGTGGACTAATTCTAAAAAAAAGGATAATCATTCTCAGGTATAAAAAATAATATTTATACAATTTGATATGGACCCTCAGCAATAATCAAGCTGATATCATCATGTAACGCCCCAAGCTGCTATGTGTAATATCCGCTTTAACTTATTTGAAAAAAAATAAGGCTGTTTTCGAATGCCAGTGCGTTATCATCTATTTCAAAAGCGCACTAATAATTAGAATATATTTATTAAATATTTAATGATTTGTATTATTATTATTATTATGGATATTTTTAGTTATAGAATATATCTAATTTTCAGGCTTGGTTATTTACAACTGAAATGAATTTACCATATAAACAAAACGTGAACTTGGAATTATTTGATAAAAATGGAAAATCTTTGGATATAATAGTTTTGAAAAAAGAGAGAAGATTAGAAATGCCCTGTGCCTGGAGACGTCCTTGCTTCGATATTGTGCTGGGAGAACAAATTGAGTCTGCCTTAGTAGAGGAATTGGCTTCTTGCAGGTTAAGAAGTTATTTAATTTATTTAATAAAAAATAAATTTTTTCTTTTAAATTTATATATATATATATTTTTAGAGAATTACTTGAGCTTGAGGAAAGCAATAAATGGACTTTGCTAACAATGGTATACATAATGCAGACTTTGAATAGAGCCAAATACCGAGATGAATGTTTACAAGTTCTTGAAAAATTAATTATATGTGATCCATACCGAGCAAACTTTTATAAAGACCTAAGTATGTTTTATTTTTTATTAATTATTTATTATTAAACAAGACTATGTTTTTTTATATTTGTGTTTAAGTTGGGGAAAAGTTGGCCCCCCGGGGGGGCGAAAGGGGGGGCGCTTTTTTCCCCATTCTTAAAAAAAATAACTTATCTACATCTTGTTTTATTTATGAAATGTATAGTTGAGGATAATTGTATAATAGATTTGAGATTAAAAAAACAACACTTTATCTTAATCAAACAACTTAATGTATGCTTTTTGTTGGTGGGCCGAGCGCCCAGGTTGAGGCTCCGGGTGGCCTGGTGCCCCGGAAATCCTGGGTTCGATTCCCGGGGGCCATGGAGCGCTTGGCCCACCAACAAAAAGCATACTCACAATCATATGTATGACTATTCAAGTCCGAATCGAGGTATATTGAATCCTAATAATATCTTATTCAAATATATTTAACTATTTATTATTTATTGAGCATCCTGGTTGTGTAATGATACTTGATAAAATCGTAAGTACTGTAGTTCAGGTTCTTGCATCAAAATTGTCCTCTGAATTCGCTGCTGTAGGAGATATTATATATTATTAGAATTGAGGAGGGTCTTTCTATCAAACATTTTCTTTAATTATTTTGCTTTTGTTAAAAACTTATTAATATTTATATAAACTCGTTTTCATTTTTGTTAGATATATTCCCAGATAACTTGGAATATTGCAAATCTTGACAGCAACATTGCTGCAATATTCCTTTTCGTCTCTTTGTAACTTGCATGAATATTGCTGTAATATTGTCAATATTTTTTATTTTTTTTATTATAGTACATGTACCATCTATTGCAATAGTATTGAGAATAAAGCCCGGAAGTTAGGCATCCCAAATGGCAGCTGGTCTGTCTAAGAAATATCTTTTTCAAAGCAGGCAATTGGGCGATCGGCCTTTATTACCATAAAAATTTATCTTTTTAATATATTAGTGAACGTGTACCATTTGGGCTGCCTAACTGCCGGGCTTTATTCTCAATACTATTGCAATAGATGGTACATAGGGCTTATTAGCCCCTCTTAGTATACAATCAATGAATGACATTTGTTTACAAAATAATTGGCAAATTGACCTCGACAGCAGCGAGCTCTTGTCAGAAGCAGCTCTCAAAAAGGAAAATAAACAAAAAGAAAAAAAAACTCGGATCACGGGATGGACACTTACGACCGGGAATCGTCCCCGGCCTGACAAAGATGTGAAAAGGTTGAGGAGCTGAAGGCTGGGAAATGCTTGCATCTCAGAATCTAGACGGGTAGGTTATTCCAATGTCTCGCAGCAGTGAACGCAAAAGACTGAGCCATCATCCCGGACCAATGGACAAGACAGAGACTGCACGCCCTATGCGAGGGCCCGAACGAGAGATCGTCAGAAAGATAGGCAGGAACCCCGGATTTTAAGATTTTAAACGTGTGGCAGGCGCACCGAAATCTCCCTCAAGTCACTCCCTAGAATCTCGCGCACCTACTGGGAGACGTGGTCTCTAGATATTAAGTTATATATGTATCTTATACAAGAGTTGAATGCTACTTGGAGTCGCCGATAAGAACGCCGAATCCTAGTTAAAATAGACCACGTCTCCATACAAGAAGTGAGGCATCAGCACTAAGGTCATCAGTTTCTGGCGAACCCACTCCGGAGTTATGTTGGCCAACCGACGCAAAGGGTACCGGGTGCCATAGACTCTGCGACATATCTGGGTGACATGATTGTACCAATTCATTCTACGATTAATGATAATCCCCAGGTCCTTCACATGCTCCGGGAACAATTTCCAAACCATATTGTGCAAGATTTGCAATATTGCTGCAATATTCCAAGCTGTCTGGTCAACCTAACTACATATTAGTTATTAGATTATTTTGTTGAATTGAACGAATGATCTAAATGGAATTAATCAAATTCTTTTTTTTTTTTTTAGAAAGCCGTTACATTATCGAAACCGCTCTAGATCGAGGATTTGCTAGCGAGTACCCTTTTACTTTTATCGATTTATCAAATAAACGATTAACAACTCTTTACCATACAGAATATTTTTCTCTTGCCCAAAGATTAAATTTAAGTGACAATAAATTGACTAATAAAGTGTTTCCTCTGCTAAAATCACTTCAAAATTGTGAAATTTTGGATCTTAGTGGAAATAAAGGAATTACTAGTCTCGATGAGATTCCACCAATGCGTTCATTGAAAGAAATAATTATTACACAAACAAACGTGCCTACAGGGGTAACTTTGCCACCGACACTCCCGAATGATTGTAAGATCACCTTTTAAAGATTCATTCCTTTGTTATATTAATTTTTCCAAAAAGTTCAAATATGCTACTTATTTTAAAGTATATTTCAATTTTATATCAACTTATTTAGGTATGTAAATTTTTTTCTCAATCTTATTAAATTAAGATGGTCATAGAATTAGTGCCCTAAAAGTTAATTTTATAGACACACGAAGTTGATTCTTTATTTTTCAAGTACAAATTCCTTTTTTCAAAAAGGATAAGCTCAAAGAAATGGGGGGGGGGGGGGGGGGTTCTTCGTCACCCGTTCAGTAAATTTTTTTAAATTTACTTCTTTTTGTGATCAGATGTCTTTAGACAACACAGGGACAACACAATAAATTTGAGCTTAAACATTTCGAAATAAATGGCCTTATCCCTTTTGATTTAAATATTAGGTCACTACTATTAAATAGCACATCATTCCAGAAAACTCTTTATTTTAATCTATGCAATATATGTTTTGTACGCGAGCACACATAAAAAAATGTGTTTTAAAATTCAATATGTAATTATCGACTTAAATAATTGGGATATGACATCTAGAAAGGAAATTTTCAGCCGAATAAAAAATTTCGAAACCTTTGATACACTTCTGCCCGTTTGCACTAACATCTTAGATCTTAAGCTCGTCTTACATCTTTTTATAATTGAATTTGAAATCAGGAAATCTGGTCTTAAGATCCTCTATTTGTCGCTGAATTGCATAAATGATTACAATAAGATATATTTATTTCATATTCTATATATATATATATATATATATTTAGTTGAATAGGTAAAATGCCACATTTCGCTTTTTTAAGGAAGTTGAGCTTAAGATCTAAGATGTTTTGGTGCAAATGGGCATTATTCTGTCAATCTCCGATTATTGAATGATTTCACATGTGATTTAAAAAAGAATATACTTGGCAGAAATGTTTCCTATTTCTTTTGACCAAAATGCTACTTCATTCTTCAACTAATTGTAAAATAGACTGCTTTTTTTTAATATCACCTGAGCTATTTATGTAATTTCATTTTGAAATATTCTCTATCTTAAATGACTGATTTCTGTTCTATATTATCAAGCTTTCTATCCGGTATTTAATATTTAATTACAACTATCTATAAAAATTTTTATACTATCTAGAAATTTTTAATATTTTGCTTTTTTTTGATTCATTAAAGATTTTTCATAATTGATGAAGTGATTTTATAAATTATACATATATTTAATACAACTCTATACATAAATATTGATTACACAGGGGAACAAAATTTTTTTCCGCGGCTTAAGCTTATGAAGTCAATTTTTTTTTTTTTTTTTTTTTTTTTTTTTGGAATGGGTGCATAAGGTCCGAAGACCTATAATGACCAATAGTCACATGCAGCCAGGAAGAAAATAAAAACAAAAGGAGAAGCATAAAGGGGAAACTCAACTGCGGGAACTGAGAAGATGCCTGTTGAGGTTAGACTTGAAAGTCTGAAGATTGTAGGTTTTGGGGAAGATAGACGCAGGGAGCTTGTTCCAATCACGGGAGGTCATGGGGACAAAGGAAGAATGAAATTGTTTTGTTCTGTTAGTCGTGATCTGAACAGCATAGGGATGCTGGGAAGATGCCTCTCTTGTGTTCCGTGAATATGTTGCATTGGGTGGGATAATTGATTTTAATTCGGCAGAGCATTGGCCATGGTAATACCTGTAGAAGAGAGATAGTGAAGATACTCTTCTTCTATGATCTAGTGACTGTAGGGATGCAGTAAGGGTAGAATCACCTATCAGTCTAATTGCACGCCTCTGTATGGCTTCCAAGGAGGAGAGAGCGTCTTTTGACGCCCCTCGCCAAAGGTGGGAACAATATTCAAGACACGGCCGAATTTGGGCTTTATAGAGGATTAGGAGTTGTTGGGAGGAAAAGTAACGCTTCGTTTTGAATAGGAAACCCAATTTCCTTGCGGTAGATTTAACCACAGAAGAGATGTGGTTGCTCCAGGAGAGATCAGATGTAACTGTCACTCCCAGAACAGAAAATGAATCTTTGAACTCGAGGCCATTATTGCTGTAAATAAGGGGAGGGCAAATCCTATTTTTTTGTCTAGAAATTAAACAACATTGGGTTTTTTGGGAATTGAATTTTACTTGATTGAGGTTTCCCCATTCCTCCAAGAGACCAAGATCATCATTTATCGACGACACAGCCCCCAGACGACCAGTGGATGAGGTTTCACCAGTCCTGACTGAGTGCAGGGTACTGTCATCAGCAAAGCAATGAATTGGGTTGGAGGTTACTCCCATGAGATCGTTAATATACATAAGGAATAGGGTGGGAGAGAGGACAGAACCCTGGGGAACACCTGCGTTGATTGAATGCGGAATAGAAGACACACCGTCGACTACAACCGAGATCTTTCGCTCCGTTAGAAAGCTCTTGATCCACTGGCACAGCTCAGAGGATAGGCCAAAAGATGGAAGTTTAGCATAAAGATTTTTATGCCATACCTGATCGAAAGCCTTCGAAATGTCAAGAGCAACTGCAATAGTTTCCCCTTTCATTTCCATGGCTTTGTTCCAGAGGTGTGTGACAAAGCTCAAAATATCCCCAGTCGAACGAGCATGCCTGAAACCATATTGCCTATCATTCATCATTCCGCAATGTTCCAGATGATTTAAAATTTGAATGTTGAGGGCTTTTTCCATAATTTTGGATAGTATGGAGGTTATTGCGATTGGACGATAGTTGCTGGGAAGAGAGGAGTCACCTTTTTTGGGAATGGGTTGAATATTTGCCAATTTCCAAGAGTCGGGAAAATTTCCCGAGGAAAATGAGAGGTTGAACAACCTGGATAATATTGGGACCAATTCAGGGGAACATTTTTTAATGACGATGGGGGGGAATACCGTCAGGGCCTGGGGATTTGTCGATTACTAGGTCCTTAATAACCTTTTTAATTAGTTTATCCCTAAAATGAATTTTATTCATTGAAATTTTATTGGAATGATGGGTCGGAGGATCGCGACTATTGGCTTTATCGTCAATAGTAGAATTGGATGCGAAGAGAGAAGCAAAGATTTGGGCTTTTTCAAATGGGGTAGTGGCAATTTTACCATCAGGCAAATTAAGAGGTGGAAATGAAGATGAGGAAAAGTTACGGCCTACTGCCTTGGCCAAAGACCAGAAGCGTCGACTACCATTTGGGCAGGATGCCAATTGGTCGCATTTCCTCTGCTCGAAGGTCCTTTTAGCCTCATTGATGGTCTTCTGACATTGCGTTCTGGCCTTACGAAATCTATCCCACTCCAACGAATCATGAGACAGTTTCCAGTTCTCATATGCTTGATTTTTGGCGCTAGTGGCTTTCACACATTGGACATTAAACCATGGTTTGGATTTTTTTCCCTTTTGATATATTTTAAAGGGTACGTACATTTCCATACCCATGATTATGGCTTCTGTGATAGAGTCAGCCGCCTGAGAAGCATTGGTTCCGTTAAAGCAGTAATCATTCCATTTAGATAGCTATGAAGATGAAGTACTCAGACTATAACTATATATTATTTTGTTTGAATTGACTCTGGATCTCATGATAAATCGGACCAAAAACACCAGAGGAAATCCTATACAAAACGTTTCTCTTAACTCTTTTTCACGTTTTTGTTTTTATAATTAATTTTATTATTTTTTGAATCATTTATAGGACTCTTTTGTTTGAAATCATTTGATAATTTTAAAACAAATGTTTTAAAAAATTTCTCCTCCTATAATTTATGGTAAATTCCAGTATAAATTGGATTGCCTTTATCTCAAAAAGTAGAGTCAATTCAATAAAAATATTATTTTCTTATTCAGCAGACCAAAATTACCTAAAATTGTTTAATAAATCCCATGCGGCAGAATTTGTGTTACCCTGTGTTATTAATATATATATATATATATATATCAAAAAATTATATTTTATATTTTAAATAGGATTTTTTTAATGTTTAGTGAGTTTAGAAAAGTATGTTAATTTTTTCTTAAAATAAGGTGAAAGAATCTTATTTAGTGTTAAACAAAAATAAATAAAAGATTTAGTTGGAAAAAATGTTTTTCTTCATTTATCCTTTATGATTTTTTTTATCTATAATCCACACTTTTGTTTAGGAATTAGTTCTGAAAAATATTTCTCCAAATGGAGAGGGGAGTTGGTTGATTAAATGGTCTGATTATTGTTCAGAGATCAATTCATAAGCAACAAACAATGCTAGATCTTTTTTTTAAAATTTTTTCTATGGTTAATTGGTACATAAAACTTTTCATAATCGGTCTGTAGTACTCAAGTATAATGCTCGGGCTTCTCTGAATTGGTGATTAATTTCATTTTCGAAAAAGTCCCAAACCAAAATATCCAAATCTCTA
>JAKCPI010030547.1:0-15220 GCA_023213315.1 Euborellia annulipes
ATTTTTTTCATTGAAGAATATTGATTTTAAAAAAATATGAATATTTTTTCTTATTAAATTTATCTTCTTAAAAAAATTAATTAATTTAGATATTTAAAAAATTTTATTTCTAATAGAATGTTAAGTGAATTTATTTATTATTTGTTTTTATAGGGGTTGATGAAAGGTTGAAAATAATAATAATAAAAAAATATATTAATTAAACAACCCTCAAGAAGAGATATTTCTCCTTGAGCCTCTTTTTATTTTTACCTACAGATTTTCCTTTAGAAAATTCACAGATATACGCAGATTATATAGTAGGCTGGGATGAGTAGAGTAATGGGGTTGGAGAAGAACAACCAGCAGGTTTATCGCTCCACTTGACGTTCTATATTTATCATTTTTATGTTGGATGTTATTCTCCAACCCCATTATTCACATTACCACATTACACATTATCCACATAACCCATTATTCACATGTCGTTCAAACGCCTGAGGCGGTCCCTTCCTTTTCTTAACTGCGATTGTCTCTTTACAATAACTAACCTTTTCTCCCACCCATATCACTTCCAACAAAAAGAGAATGATATACAAAATAATTAAAAAATATATTCAAAAGAAATAAGTAAAATCTCAGATTCTGATATTAGGAAAACCTAAAAAAGTTCGTTGTTTAAAACATGCAGGAAACTTTACAAATTATTGATTTTGTACTATTTTACTAATATTACTTGAAAGAAACCTTTGAACTTAGGAAATATTAAAATTAGATTAGACTACCTTACCCCCTTTAATCTCTTTAAAGGATTTCTTTAAATAAATGTACTAAAGCCGGAACCACACTAGTAAAAATTGCGTTGTTCACGGCATTCGGAAACTAAAAAAATTAATACATCCGTCTACCGTGACAATGCTTACACCGACGTTTATGCACAATGCAAAATTCTGTCAACTATCGAACAAAAAATAAGAAATAAAAATTTATTTAAGATAAAGTAAATTTTGCGAGTGTGTTTGGCTTATTTAAGATTGGGCAATTAATTACGCCCCCTCAAGTCGAACGAGAATCTCCACGCTTGCGCGGCGAAAGCGTGGAGGTGCTGGCTCGACTCTAGGGGGGTGCAATTGGCTCAATCTTAATTGATTCAGGTTCAAACACATCTGCAACTTTGCTCGCTTAAACGATATATTGACTGGCTAATCAGTTCTTTAAGCATTGGAAAAATCTCCATCCTTTTCAAACAAGGCTCTACCTAGTTAAAAAATTTATTTAGTTTTGATGGGTCCAAGCCTGCCAGGCAAGAGTTTGAATAAATTTTGATCTCCAATTCAATAAATTCTTGACTTTTGTGAAGATGATGGCTTTTTAACTTAATAAGGATAGCGGATGACAGCCAGGAAAAATCAAATCAGATAAAAATAAAATCAATTTCTATCAGATTTTCTTTATTTGATTGTCGACGTTTCGTACTCCAGTCGCGTCCTTCCTCAGGACCTATGATCAATACATAAATGATTACAATAAAATATCAGTAAAGATGATGACTTTTGTTTTGATACACCTCAAAAAACTCGGTGTTTGAATCTTTGTAAGTTTGAGTTACCCGAGCTAAGACTCGTGTTTATTTTTTTCCCCTATTCTTCCTATTTACCTTCCGACAAACCACCGAATTTTTCACTTTTATTACAAATAATTATTTCTTTAACTAATATTTTATATAACAGTTTGGCGTTTTATTATAATTTCAAAATATAACAGACAAATTTTATCTTTTATAGGCCTACTCCATAGTATTTAAAAGATAAAATTATTAAGAAGGATTTAGATAAATAAAAATTTGGAGATGATTATGAGGCCAATTTATATTCTCCTCCCGCTATATCGCCTGCTGAGAATCATAGTGGCGAAAGTCCGAAATTGAACAATTCGAGGAAAAGCATTTGAAAGTTTTATAAACAATACATTTAAATAGCCGGCCAACAAATGAATAGGCCAGAATCAATAGCTAAGATTGGAAATATATCACTTAAAAGAGAAGACGTTCTAACAAAGTTTGGTAGGCTTAACTCAAAAATTGAATTTTCGGACTTTCGCCACTATGATTCTCACCAGGCGATATGTCTACGTTTTACAATCATTCTTTGTTTGGCCCCATTACCTTTAACTAGGCCTATATGTGCACTAGCGAAATCATTTAACAATTTATTATAACAAAATCGAGGGCAAATTTAATTCTTAACCCCGCATGGTCCTGAAGAAGGAGTCGTTAGAACTCCAAAACGTAGACATCTAGTAGGAGGAGAAGATCCGAATAAATTGGCCTGATAATCATCTCCAAATTTTTATTTATCTACATCCTTCTTAATCATATTATTCCCTATCTTCATGTAAAAGATTAAATTTTCTTTTATAATCCATAGTATATAAAAGATAAAATTTGTCTGTCTGTTTGTAACACATATACCGGTATATATAGAACAATTTTTAGAATTCATAAATATTATTAAAATAAATAAATCATCCTTTTTTAATGCAACTAAAGAAGAAAATCAATTTATAAGACAACCCATCCTACAGCTAAGCATTTTGGTTGCATAAGCTCAAGGCTCCCCTCTCGATCACATCAGCCCTTTGTGACACCGGCTAAATGAGCTACGAGATTCAAATTTTATATTTAAGTTAAGTAGTCCACTGAAGCGTAAAAATAAGCTTTTAAATAAAATCGACCAAAAAGTACTAGTCCTTTACAGATTTCAGTTTTTATTTTTCTATTTTCTCAAAATTCGAACTAACTATTTTGATTAAAATTCATTCAATTATTTTTTAAATGCTCTTTAAAATATTCATTCTCATTTTGCGCTCCACAAAAAATTGTTACAACATTCCGAAAAGTTTTTTAATTACTGAGGATGAGAATGAGTGTAAATAGTAATCTAATATTATTCTTGAATTTATACTCTATTTTATTTATGATTTTTAAATTGTAATTTTGCAATTTATAATTTTTTTTTTTTTTAATTGGCCAACTAAACTGTCGATCGTGTGCGCGCTTTAATAGGCAGCAATGACTTTATAGAAGTTGAGCGATAGTTGCTCGATTTTTTAATCAAAAGTGCAGATCGATCGCATTTGATTAAAAAATCGAGTTGATCCGCAGTTGTGTCGTGTGCGCACCTTCATTGAACTTAATGCACATCAACTAAACTATCGCTCGACTAAAAATCGACCGTGTGCGGTCAGCCTTAGGCTTTAATGATACACATACATTATTTAGATACCATATATATTTTGGTGCCCAGATTTCGACTTATAGACCTATTTAGTTTTCGATAGTCGGAACATTTCAATTCAAGATATAAAATTTATAAACATAGGTCTACCGAAGGGGGGTGGCGGTCCGCCCCAGGCCCCAAACCGCCATAGGCGTCCCAATATGAAAATACTTTATTTTATTTTTCTAAATAACAAAAAATTGGCCCTCAGCATAGGCCCCCAAATATGAAAACATTTGTGTCCTTATATATACATAGATATGTACAAAATATATTTAGGCTCCTTCATCTAGTGACGCCTCAGGCCCCCAACTGTCTCGCTACGCCCCTGCCTAGAAATCGGATAAATGGGCACAAAATGGTATAAATAAATGTGGCCTGGGCCCAAATATATAGATAATGAAAAGATTTTCTCTTAAAGTCTAGATTCTACACTCTTCTTGACCCTGACACTGAATAAATCATTAACTCACTTCTTCGAATAAAATTTTACTAAAATAAACAATTTTCCATTTCTACTCTAAATATTATTTGATCATATGTTTGTATATGTTTAGTTAGAGCGTAGGGGCGTTGTGTCGCGGTCACTTGACTGACGCCAGAACGGCGTCCGTTCGCTCTGAGGCGTCGTGACGCATGCGCACAAACATACTTTTTTAAATAGTCGCCTGTGAACGCCGCCGCCGTCGTCGCTACTATCGTCGTCGCCGCCACCGCCGCCGACGCTGCCTCTAATCCACAGGATCGAACTGAGCGAGTCGGCGACATATCGGCTCAGGCAGCCATCACTTCACATTGCACATTTTTCACGTTCCGGATCACAACTCGCCTGTCATAAAAAACAGGTAGCATTCGACTTGTATTTTATCTCATTATCTCACCAAACGATTAACACATTTTTTTAAATTTTATTTTATAACACAAATTAAATGACATACGGTTGATTAACTACCTTCTAAACTATAAACAACATACGACATTATTCTATCTCTAATTATGATGATTAATTAATAACAAAACAAATAATTCTCATATTTTATTTTAATTTTTTTCAATCGGCCTTGGATTATTATTTCACTATTGTAATGCCAGGAAACGTCTCTTTGATAAGAAAATGTTTTTTTAATTCTTCCATACGACATACACGTGAATATAAATATTTATCTTTAGACATGTATTAAAACATTCATTTTTTGCCTTAACCCGATGCATTTGCGTGGGCGTCGTTTGCTTTCAATTTTGCTTCATTCATGCGTCTCGCCGCCTCAATTCAACCCTTAATAGAGTAATTAATCACCCCCTCTGATAAGGATTGTACATTTAAATTTGTTTTTAATTTATTCTTTTGTTTATTGTTTTTCATTGAATGAATTTGCACTAACAATAATAATACTATTCTATACACCTACAACTATGTTAAATAATCATTCAGAAAAAAAATTTAATAACCCATTAAAATATTTGACGCTTAAATATTTCCTTTGTAATTTTATCAGAATAAATTTTAAAGATTCAATTATTTTCATTAATAATTCAAAAATAAATTTTTACTTTCTCTTACCTATCAAAATGCTCTGTCTGTCTGTCTGTGTGTCTGTGATTAAAATAAATCAAGAACGAAAAAGCTAGGAAATTGAAATTTTATATTTAAGTCCCTCTGGAAAGTGACACGAAGCTTTTGAACAAAATCGACCAAAAAGTACTAGTACTTTACTGATGTACTTTTTCAGTTTTTTTTTCGATTTTCTCAAAATTCGCTCCAAAGATTTTGATTAAAATTCAAAAATCAATTATTTTTTAGGGGCTCTTTAAAATGTATATTCTCATTTTGCCATTGAAATTTTTTGAAGCACACTTTACTCTTGTACTTCATACGAAAGATAGGAGAAATGGTTGCCATGGTAACAAAATATAAATATTTTCCCATGTTTATAAATTTTACACCTTGAATTTTAATATATAGGGGGGAAACTAAATATATCTCGACACAAAAAAAATCTGGTGTGACAAGCACAGAACACAACTTTCGATTACCGAAAGTAAAAGAAAGTTGTCTGCTGTGCGACCAGTCACACCAGATTTTTATTTAATCAAGCACATTAACTTAAAAAAAATCTATTTATAGAAAAGATAAGTTCTCCCGACTGTGAGCATATTTTTATCATGTGTTTGATTTTAAATAAAATAATATAAACATCAAATTCCAAGTTGATAGATATCGATATATTATCAAAAAATTATCATAGCTTAACAACTATTATTATCGTCTTCGTGAATTTTTTCGCAACAATAATTCTAGTCTTATTATTAGAAAGGAATGAAATATTTTTCTAATTATAAGATTTAATTAATTTTTAAGAGCTATTCATAATTAATTAATTTATTATTTACGGATTATTTTGATGCGGCACCTTAAGGTGCGCGTCTCGGGGTGCTAATTTTTGGGACTTTCCAGCGGCCACAATTTTGAAGCTATCGACCTCAAATTTTTTTTAAATTAAAGCTATTTAAAATATCTACAACTTATAGAAGCCCTTTTTTGATTTTCAAAAAAAAAAAAATTTTTTTAGATTAATCGCATTAAATAAAAGATATTTAAAAAAAGGAGCTCTATAAGTTGTAGATAATTAAATTAGTAATCATTGTGTTAAAGATATAATTAATTTTTTGCCTTTAATTAATTAGCTGGAAAGTCTAGAATGAAATGGATCAAGTTGTGTGTATTCTAATGGGGGAACACTAACGCCATCTGGTGCCGCCTCGAGTTAATCGTGTTTTAACGGTTTTCCGAGACGCGCACCTTAAGTTGACTATCTTAAGATAGTTATTTTAAATATTTCGTTCGCTCTTCTTTATTATATATATTATAAGGAACAATTTCTATGTATATAGAGATAGAAATTCGAAAAAAATCATTTTTTTACCAACAAAACAGTCCTAAAAAAAATTTGATTGAGAATCATTTCACCTTTATGGAATTTTATTGGTCCGGTAGAAATTTTTGACTGAAAATAGATGTTATAAGCTTATTTATAAAATAAAAAAATTTCTTCTCTCTGTGGTGTTAAATTTTAAAATTTATTCACGACGCAAAAATTATTTGAAATAGTATTAATGCAATTTTTGGCCCCTCTCTCCCCCTCCTCTGAAAAAAGTATATAATATTTTATCTACATTTAAAATTATTTTTTGTTTCACTCACATCAAATAAAAATAGGCCTATCATATTTTGTATTTCATATACTTATTAGGTATTTTATATTTCAAATAAAATACTCCCTTAATTTTGAGTATTTTGTCCAGCTCTGAATATATACTACGTCCGAGAATTTTTAAATAGAACTTTTAATTATTTTTATCTTTAAGATATCATGAGTCGGAAGTTAGTATTTATATAGGCCTACTTATGTAAACCCTACAGGAAATTAAAGGAGAAGAAAGAATAGTCGAATTATTCTATTTTTAGAAGAAAAATTGAATAGAGAAGAAAGCAAGGTTAGAATTTACGAAAAATTCTAGTTGTTTTCGAGCCCCACACTCAAATTGCTTTATTTGCAAATAGAACATCTCCAATGCAAAATTATTTTTAAGATTGCACATACCTGGTATGTATGTGTCTAGGGAATTATACATTATTTCAGAATTAATGATTAGACGTCAATGATTAAACTGCTCTTTTCCTTTTTTTCCATTCACACTCACATTTACACACATATTCCCACAGTCTTTTCGGCAACTTAGGCCATATAAGACTTTAAACAATAACGGTTATTAAGAAAATATTGGAGTTCAGGAATATTTAAGCCATTTGGTATCCAAATGCCTTAAATAAAATCATCGGATTGCCTGGGATCCGAACCCCCGACCCTTGGTATACAAGGCAGATGCGCTACCAACTACGCCAAGCCCGGGGGCTGCTCTTTTCTTAAGGTGCGCGTCTCGGGGTGCTAATTTTTGGGACTTTCCAGCGGCCACAATTTTGAAGCTATCGACCTCAAATTTTTTTAAATTAAAGCTATTTAAAATATCTACAACTTATAGAAGCCCTTTTTTTGATTTTCAAAAAAAAAAAATTTTTTTTAGATTAATCGCATTAAATAAAAGATATTTAAAAAAAGGAGCTCTATAAGTTGTAGATAATTAAATTAGTAATCATTGTGTTAAAGAATAATTAATTTTTTGCCTTTAATTAATTAGCTGGAAAGTCTAGAATGAAATGGATCAAGTTGTGTGTATTCTAATGGGGGAACACTAACGCCATCTGGTGCCGCCTCGAGTTAATCGTGTTTTAACGGTTTTCCGAGACGCGCACCTTAATAGTATTAGATTCATGTCAAAAATTCGATGTCGAGATTTTGATGGGTACACACGTTTTGAGATCCCCTGAATCCAAAAAAGTGGTTTTCGCGACATGGTCTGTCTGTGTTCTGTCTATGTGTCTGTGTGTGCCTGAGTTCAAATTAAAGCATGAAGGAATTAAGCTAGGAGGTTGAAATTTTATCTTTAAGTTAGCCCCTCCCCTAGGGCATGAAAATAAGCTTTTAACCAAAATCGACCAAAGAGTACTTTACTGATGTACTTTTTCAGTTTTTTTTTTTTTCGATTTTCTCAAAATTCGCTCAAACGACTTTCATTAAAATTCAAAAATCAATTATTTTTTAGATGCTTAATTTTTAGGTTTCGGTAGGATCTCCATTGTACTGGGCCAAGTAAGTCAATGATTAAACATGCACTGCTTTTTGGTCACAATAGATTATCCTATTATCCTTAATTTCATTATTCCATTAAAAATTACATTTAGATTCAATTGAGATTGTCACAGATGTAACAACCTTTATAATCTTAGCTAAAGAAAGCCACAGAATGAGCGGCCGAAACTCTGTAATTTTTACAAATAAACCACAATTAAACCGAAAATCTAATTCTTTTACTAATGATAACAACTGTGAAAGCCTAAACTCCAAAATACTTTTAGAAATAAATAAAATGAATATTGTCCTTCTCTCCTCAGGTCCAGTTACCCGCCGGACCTAAGAAGAGAGAGAAGGACAATAGCAGCTTATTAAATGTAGCACCCGTGAGAAATAAAATCGATAGTCATAAATATTAAAAATTATATTATCATCAATCTAGTAATTTTTAAAATTACTTTAATTTCTAATATAAATTGTGAGTAGGCTTAATATGAAGATAATTGACCATATTATTGTATATTATGCAAACATAACTGACTGATCTCTCCATTTTTCCCTCAAAGACCAATATTCATTTTCCTTTGCTTTTTTTTTTAATTCATTTTCTCTTATTATGTGCACTAAAATGATAGAGAAAATTTTATATTCATTACCTTGGTTGTGTTCGGATACAAACGCGGCTTTGTTATCAATTTTATTCATTTTCTAAGTGTTCACAAACGCATGTTGCGAGATCTTATTACTCTATTAACATAATTGGCTATTCTATTGAAGATATTATTAAGAAATAGGCCTATCGAGGTTAAAATCTAATCTAAGATTTAAAATTATATTTATTAAAGGTTGCTTAGGGATGTAAATGTTTAAGAAAGTACTAGGAATATTTTAATTCATCTATAAATTTTATTTTTTTCAAATAATGTTAGAGAAAAAAAATATTTTTGAGGATTTCTTTTTCTCAAGTCACACGTTGGTGGAATTGGTTTTATTACTATGCTGTGTCTATCTACAAATGAATAATAATACAACTCACCTCACATCGACAGTCAACATACCCTCTTTTAGCGTCTTATAAAAAATAATTAGTTTTTTTAATGATTAAATTTTACTCAACACGAACTTATTAAAAAATAAATACTTTTTACTATTTTCTATTTCTAATATTCAGCATTATATTTTTGTTAATTGTATTTAGGCCTACTTGTTTACATTAAGGTTAGAAATTTTCTAAAATATGTTTATTCGGGTTTAAGAGCTTCGTTGCTTTATTTTTTTGTAATATCCAAGAATAAACGCATGTTTGCCATTAAATTTATATGCAAATATTTTGTCGAAAGCCGGTCCATCATCAGCGTTGAATTTACAGGAGTTTTTATTTGTGAAATGTTAAATTTTGAATAACACTCTGTTTATACATTCTGAAAATAACCCAAAATTTGTCTCTGACCTTAGATTCTAAATTAAATTTTCTTATAAATATTCTAATAACAATTTGTAGTGAGATATTTTAAACCGGAACTAATTAGTTTTAGAAAATTATTTTGCTTTTATTATTTGAGTATATACCTGAAAAATATTAGATTTCGAGTTTTTTTTCTTGTAAACAACTAGCAAAAATATACTCGAAAATGTTATTTCATCTTTCATTCAATGAGTAAGAAATAAATCTTTCATATTTGAGGCTACTATGGAATAATAGGTTTTTTGACTCGAAACGAGATCTAAAAGTATAAAGTTAAAACTGCTATTCTTTCTTGTAGGTCTATATAATTTTATTTAAATAATTTTCGAGATCTGTCCATTTGAAAAAGATATTAATTTTCAAATTCGGATTTGACTAAACACTAAACATACTCATACATTTGTTAAATATAATTTTATATAATCGAACTAAAAAATATGATTGACAAATAATTATGAAATTATGCTGAGTAACTTTGACAGATGGTACAATTTATCTATCTTTCTTTAGAATCACAATTTAAGGCGCATGTCTTTTTATTTTATCTTTTTATTCCCCCACGGGATATTATTTAGACCCCTAGCACAAAAGGGGGATTCAATACCACTGGCTATGGCCCAAGGACGATCAAGAATTTAAAGATAGATTGAATGACCTTTTTGATATATACAATTTTTTAGTATTTTTCAGATGGCAGTTATGTAAATAATAATTATTCAATTTGCTTTAATAATTAAATAATAATTAAAATTGAGGAAGATAGAATTATTAAATTCTTTTAATTTATTATGTATTAAGGTAAGCATTGGTGTTACAAGCACAGAACACAACTTTCAATTATAGAAGTTATAGAAAGTAGTGTGTCATTCCAGATTTTTTTTCGGACTGCCTAGAATCCGAATTTACATCCTTGGGTTTTAAGAATCCCTGACCATTAGTAAAAATTTTCCCTAAAGACACGAAGACATAATTAGCTAGGCATGGCTTAGTAAAAGTAAAAAAAATTCTTATTGTTAGATCAATTAGATCGTTTTGACCTCAAATAAATTTCTTCATTCATAAATATTTTCTAGGGTAAAAATAAAATTTTATTTCTAGCAAGCAATCAAAATAAAAACAAATCGTTTTTCATCTAACCCAAATATGAAAATTACTACGATAGAAAAATTTAAAATTTAAAATAAGTCGAAAAATATCTCAAATTGGGTACAGATGAAAATACTAATTCTATTCTTGTTACAATTTTTTAGGCAGTCATGTATATAAATGTTAATAATTCAATTTGGAGTGAGATTGATAAATATTCGTCTTACTTTTTTGAGTTTTCTTTTTCAAAATTAATTTCGAAATTTTATTTTAAGCTTGTATAGTATTTTATTTCCAAAAATATAATTTTTGAAGTTTTTAATTTTACTATACTCTTGGGAGGTTCGCTTAAGAGGAGCTCTGGAGCAATTAATATGAGTAAGCTGGTCAATTTGGTTGCCTATTGTCCAGGATAAAAAAATAAATAAATTCAACGCCCATATAGTTGTAGTTTAATTTAACAATTAGTTGTGCTTATTTTTTGACGGTGGTCTCTCGACTTCTTCTCTTAATGGGACATCGGTTTTGACCGGACATTTTAACAACGCAATAAAATTTTTTACAGCTTATATAATTATAATGAAAATTAATTTCTGGACAGGGTGAATTTGAGAAATACCTTAGAATCAAATGATTATGAAATTTAGATGAAAAAATGTTTTTTTTATATAAAATAATAAGGAATCACTTTTCCTAAAAGTATCAAATTTCAACAATAACAATGTTTATAAACCCTCTGGAGCCAGCCTCTCTTGGTTGAGTGACCCCAAAAAATTTTGTGAAAGGATATCAATATCTACTATAGAAAAACGCCATTTATTTATTTATACCCAGAAAATCTCTAAGGCTGATGACAAGTGATAAATTAAATTAAATTTCTTTTAATGGAAGAAAAAAACCCCGACCAATGTCCTCAAATGCTTTTTAAGAATACTTCACAGATTATTATTTGAAAGAACTTCGATAATTTAATAATAAAATCCTTCGTATTCGTTGGTATAACAATTCTCCAAGTTGACGTAAAAAAAAAAAAACGATATCCAATGGGAGACGAGTCTTTTCTCTTCTTTTAATTCGCTTCACAACTTATATAATAAAAAAATTCATTATAAAAAGAGGTCAATTCATCTTCTTATTGGTTATTTAACTAGTTTTTTAAAAAGTTAGAGATAATATAAATTGGGGAGGGGGTGGGATAAAAGAGGGTGGGAAGAATTAATTAACGATTTTCAAGGAGTGGGGGGAATTCATACCCTTGCATTTTCATTAAAAGATAAATATCTTATACTTATTTAACTAATAAACTTTTACAATGCTCAGTAAGTGACAAGTGTATTTTGTGTTGTTGTCAAATTGATAGTTAGAAGATACTTTTGATAAATTAAAAGATATCGTTTTTCTAATTAAATAGAAAAAAAAAAAAAATAGAAAGAAGTGGCAAAAGAAAAATTGAAACAGATGATCATTGTATGAAAATAAATGAAATGTAAAACATTTTTACTTTAAATTCGACAAATCCATTTTAAGGGAAAAAAATTATCTGTGGAATGCATGTGAGATCTTCAATTTTAGTGTAAGATAAAAATCACTCATGTGTAAAATTATACGAAAAAGTCTAGGAGAAGTCTTACCCGGATTTTTTATATATCGTTATCGTTTACTTGTTAAATTATAAAATTCTAAAACATTATAAAAAATCAATTCATCAATTTAAAACGTTACAATTAAAGCCTGGATTCATTGCATATTCTATTTGCTAATATGTACATCCCGGAAAACCAATTTTCTATCCGAATCATGCCCCCTTGGAGCTAGGGTTCAAATTCTATATTGCATATTTATGCATATTTGGTGAATATTGCATAAAGTTGCATATTTAAAATTTTTTGAATATTTTTACATTTTTCGGTAAAAGTTTTTTTTTTTATTTTACCTTTTTAATCTATTTTCTCAAAATTCAAAAAAAAATTTTGATTAAATTCAAAAATCAATTATTTTTTAGATGCTCTTTAAAATGTATATTCCCATTCTGCCCTTGCAATCTTATAAAGCACACTTTACTCAAATGGGTGTTAAAAAGTAGTGTGAAAACAATCATCGTTAAAAAATGCTATTCTCTAAACAAAGTTTTAACAGCGTCGTTAACATGTTGCTTTTATTTCAAATCTATCAAAAAAACCTTACTTTTTTAGGTTAAGGACGCCATTTTTATTTTAAATACGACGTTAAAATATTAAAGGCACCCCTAGACAACACTATTTACTAAATGTTAACGCTTTGGCTTTAAAATTTTTGTTTACAGAATAGCTATTTGAGGCAAGGAAGAGTTAAAATGAATTAATGTTGTTTACATATGTTAAAAGTTAACGTTTTTGCTTGGAGAAATAAAAGTTAGCGTTTTTCCTTGGAGAATAGACCTGATTGTCAACCTACAATATAAAACCTCTAATAATAAATTTGAAAAACAATTTATTTACCCTCGTTAGCTTACAGAGACTGAGAAAGAAAACTCCTGCATCAAAATTGAAATTACTATTAATATTTAGCGCTGTTTCACTTTTAGTCTATAAATATGATTATTACTAATTTAACACATTAGAATCCATTTAAAGATTTATAATTTCAATCAATAAGTAAACGTAAATAATTCCATAGAGAACTAATGAAGGAGGAACCGCAGCTTAATCAGATTATAACCTTAAATGAATTATGGCTTGGGAGTTTATTCATGTAAACCAACTTCCATTCCTTATTTGACACACACACCTGTCCGCCTAGCTGAATATCATCTATCTTATTCATCATCTTGTCAGAGAAATTCGTCTCGATATATTCAATAACACATAGAATCAATGTAGCTATAATTGGTTTTAGAATATACAGTTCAGTAGAGAACGAAATAAGCACTCAAATGTTATTCATTCTATGATGTAAAAATGGATTTTGTAAAAATTACCTAATTGTCTTTATTTTTGTTCTAAATTAATGTTAAGAAAATGGCTTCATTGTCTCGGGAAACTTCTTAACGTTCATGACTAATTAGAGAGACACGACGGCATTTTAATAGTCAATGTTTATTATTTATATAATTTTTAAGTAGCGATTATTCGCTCTATTTTGGAATAACTTTAGGAGGTCTCTGCTATATACGTATATTACTAGCCGCAAAGCCCGCCTTCTGAGTGAAGGGTAATGTGCAATTAGTCCCACCGGATTTTTAATCTTTTTTTTTTTTTTTTTAAACATTCCCACTTTTTTTCTCATTCACACAGTCTTTTCGGCAACTTAGGCCATTTAAGACTTTGACGATAACCGTTGTGTAAATAATTATATTTATTTGGGGTCCAGGCATTCTTATTTCAAGCCATTTGGTATCCAAGTGGCTTAAATAAAATCATCGGACTGCCTGGGGTCCGAACCTGCGACGTTTGGTATATGAGGTTAGCACGCTAACCTCTACGCCATGCCCCGAGGGCATTTTTAATCTTTAAACTCAAAATGAATTCTTAGCTAGACCAAAAAAAAAAAAAAAAAATTAATTTGATAACATTTTAAAAATGAAAATGAGAAAAAACATTTAGTAGAGACCTAAATTTATAATAGAATAATTGCCGCCAAAAACTAATCTTCTTTATCTTTATCTAAATATATAAAATTTAGTGTTAGTTGATAAGTGAGGCCTCCTGTTTGACTCTGCTGATTAAATGCAGGTGATTCAATTTCACATTTTATACTACAATTAACAAAATTTGGATACTAAATGGTATAAATAAATATGCCTGGACCATAATGTATATCATAATTTTGTTTAAAGTTATATGGCTAAAAATGCATAAAAGCCTAATTAAAAACCAATTTAAAAGAAAATTTGAAAAGTGATGAGTTTCTTCAGGAATACGATATGATTCCAATATGACATAAGTTTGATAACAGTGATAACTTAATCTCTTAAATAAGCATTAAAATAAATTTATTTAATCTTTTATCTAACAAATTTTTTTACAATATTTGTCAAATATAAATTTGAAATTACAAAAAAAAAAAAAAAAAAAAAATATTTTGTCGATCTTTATCTTAAGGTGCGCGTCTCGAAAAACCGTTAAAACACGATTGACTTGAGGCGACAAGAGATGGCGTTATGTTCCCCCATTGGAATACACGCAACTTGTTCCATTTCATTCTAGACTTTCCAGCTAATTAATTAAAGGCAAAAAATTAATTATTTTTAACACAATGATTACTAATTTAATTATCTACAACTTATAGAGCTCCTTTTTTTTAAATATCTTTTATTTAATGAGATTAATCTAAAAAAAAAAATTTTTTTTTTTTCGAAAATCAAAAAAAAGAGCTTCTATTATTTGTAGATATTTTAAATAGCTTTAATTTAAAAAAAATTTGAGGTCGATAGCTTCAAAATTGTGGCCGCTGGAAAGTCCCAAAATTAGCACCCCGAGACGCGCACCTTAAATTATTTGCTAAAAGATTTCTCATTAATAAAGCTGGCGAAAAAAAATACTTAAACAAATAAATTGGTAAAAAAAATTTTTGGATCTGATGTACTGAACCACATTCGACTGGTTGAAGCAAATTTCTCTTTTTAAAAAATCAATTTTATTCATTCAATTTAGACTTCACAAGTATAAATTTTCTAGTATAGGCCTAAGATTATTATTTATTAAAGTGATTAATTTGTCTATCTTTTCTTTTTGTAAATTTAG
>JAKCPI010030548.1:0-95017 GCA_023213315.1 Euborellia annulipes
ATGGACAATTTTTTTTCTCGAATTCATTTCCTTTACGTAATGAAAAGGTCGAACGAGGTTAATGGGAATACAAAAGATTATTTTTGCTAAAAGATTTACTCAATAACAATAGAGAAAAAACTGTATTTTTTATATCAGCTTAATATACATTCATTTGATCGGCGGAGGGGATTTGGGGGTTGAAAGCTCTTCTCCCCAAGGAGAAATTTTGTATTCTTATTTTTTATAATTATAATTTAACAAAAAGATCTCTTTCTCTGTCTCACTCCTATGTGTCAGGGACGGACTCGTTATGGCGAAGAAAAACTTTCTTTAGAATGTTATACCCCTTTCTCCCTCTCCTTTTAGGTCGTTTTTCTTCCTTCTCATCCAATGTCTTTACTTTTAATTTTAAAGAGATGCAAAATAATAAATGTCAGCCATTAGCTCAAATAGCTCGTGGTTTTCATCCATTTATATGAGATGACGTAAGCTTCTAGTGGACAAATATAATTTCCATCTCATAATTATATTACTAATTGAAATTCTGAACTAAAAAAATTTTAATTATTATTTATAAGTTCCGTACGTCACTCAGAATGAAAATTTAATTCTTTAATCAATTTTTCTTATAAAAAATAATAAAAAAATTTTATTTGCAAACAGGCTAGGAAAAATAATTAATTAATTTAGAATAAATTTAATATTTTCTTCACTATCTTGATTCAATTAAAGTCGCTAATCAATCTTCGATTAGGGTTTAATCATGGGCCTAACTAGGGGGTGCCGGGGGGGGCGGAAGGCTCGTGGCCCCCCAGAAAGCTCCCTGCCCCAAGGAAAATTGAGAAAATATGGGGCTTTCCAGGCCACCAGGAGGATAGCTGGTCCGTTGGCTCCCCCCAGCGAGGATGGCTGGCCCCATGCCCCCCCCCCCAGCCAAATTCTCTAGTTAACCTCTCCACTTGATTAAAACTTCACCCCCCTGCTTTTGATTATTGCTGCTCTACAGATTTATGCTGTCAGGTGAATAAAGTGCTAAAATGTATATAAACTTTGTTTAAATTTATTTATGGGGGGACTTAGACGACTCTATCGAAGGTAAAATTTTCATTAATTTTGATTTTTTTTTCGTCGTTTTTTTGGTCGTCAGCACTAATAAATCCTGATAAATAAAATTTTAAATTTTATTTCTTCCTCTTGCATCTCAATCTGCAAAAAGTTTTTTCAAGCAAAGTAAACCTCTGGTTGTACGGCTTCTATGATATTTTCTTGCGCTGTTTCGTCTATTACATTAATTTTTTTTTTTTTTTATTTTAAATATTTAATTTTTATTCGAGCTCCAAGGGGCCGGTCTCCTCTCAAATTTTATTTGTGATAGTTGATTAAAAGCCAAATTATTTTATATTATATAATATAAAATAATTTGGCTATGCGCGCCTTGTGACCAGGATTATATAATTTCTCTTTAAATTTAATCACTCATCATCACAAACAAATTTAAAATTAGAAAAAAATACACATTTTTTTTTAAGTATAAAAATACCATAACAAGATTAAGGATTAATTATAAAAATCTCTATACTATTGATAAATTTAATATAATTGAAATGTTAACCTTTTTTTTAACCTTACACGGATGAATCATTTAAAGATAATTTTTTTTTTTAAACTTAATAGTTTTATTGATAATCAAAGTTTAGAAACATTTCCTTAAAGGTTATCTTTTTTTTTATATATTTACATATATATTTTAATGCATATTATATCTGTATTTAAAAAATTAACTTAAATTTAACTATTTTATCTATTTAAGTAAAATATTTTTTTAAATTCAGAGTACCCTTCGGTAAGAGAAAGTTATGCACCGTGCTTGTCACACCAGATATTTTGTGCCGAGATATAGGTATTTAGTTTCCCATAGCACCTTAGTTTACTTGAGCACTTGCATTTTATAAGTAAAAAGTAAAAAAGTCATTTGATTCTAAATTTCCATAGGTTCTGAGTATTTGAAATTTTGAAAAATAAACTATGGTTATTTTTCAAAATTTTAATTTCATGTTTGGATATTCCAAAGGGGGTCCCCCCCTTTTGAATTGAAATTAACATACAAATCCTATAGGGATTTAACATTGGCTCTATGGAAGGAAGAGCTGGAAAATGAATTTGAAAAATCTGAAATATTACATCAGTAAAGTGTACTTCAAAAAATTTCACTGATATACTTTTTAAAGAGGATGAAAATCGAAAAACCTAAAAAAGTAGGCTACATCAGTAAATTACAAGTACTTTTTGGCCGATTTTGTTCAAAAGCTTATTTTGAGTGTCCTGGAGGGCTCGTAACTTAAATATTAAAATAAGAAAAAATTGTGTTCTGTGGGACCACTCACACCAGATTAACCCCCCCCCCTCAAAGTGTTGCTGCAGGCTGAAAGACCTGGGGTGGGAGGATCGCTCAATCTGTGCGCAGCTCACCTCTGGCGGGCCGCGCATTTTGAGTAAAGAGCAGTTCATTAGATTAGAAAAATATTAAAACAACTTCCATGAGTTGTTAGATTAAAAAATAATATTAAATAAAGTTGTTTTAATATTTTTCTAAATCTAGTGAGCAAATTAGAGATCTTTATCCAAAGTGCGCGACTCGCCTGTGGCGGACCATCCTCAAGTCCTTAAACCTGCAAGTTGTTTTAAATCGAATTGTTCTATTTACAAAGCCTTAGATAAAAATACTTGCCTTTCGGAAATGCGCTACAAGATTTCAAAACATAAATTAAATTCCGAAAGTCTGTTAAAACGAGCGCTCGACGCACAGGTAGTTAGGCCTTTGTGCCTGCAAGAACTCTTTAATAATTAAATTGAAAGAATCCGTAAAAAACGAGAGGTGTATTAATGTTTCAAACATATAATATTAATAAGATATTTAAATATATGAACCCGAGTCAAAAAACAAATTCTAGTTTTAACCTCAGAAGCCTCGATTCCTTTGATGTTTTATTTGCCGCTCAGAAAGTAATTCTACTTTAACACTCAAATCCCTCATTGAAGACTATGAGGTTTAAATATGAATTACCGATTGATTTGGAATCCTAACTATAACTTCGAAATTCTCATTTGAGGTTTTTAAGGTTCAAAACAGTATAGAATAATGTCTATATGCATTAAAGTTTTTGAGGGCCAATTGTAGATTCTGCAGTTCTGATTTAAACCTCAAAGTTGTAAAAGTTGTCCGTAAGTAGAATTTTGAGGCACAAACTGGGATTACTTTCTATGTTGATGCAATCTCCAAAAAATTAAACTGACCCTCGAAAACCTCACTGACGATTTTGAGGTTTAAATAGGAATTTATGTTTTGACTCGGGAATAAAAATAAAACCTCAGGGTCCCGCTCCCGAGTCCATCCATCAATATCTCTTGAGTTCACTAAAACATATTTTTACCAACTCACACCAGATATTTTGGATTTTTACTCAATAATATTAAAATTATAGAATTATATTTTACTTATTTTTAAAATTTTATTTGAAATCAAATTTGAAAAAATAATACGTAGGCCCTATATACTTATGAAACTTACTTTTTTTTATTTAAAAAAATTCTAGCCCCCCTCCAAAAAAAAAAAAAAAAAAAAAAAAAAAAAAAAAACTTTAGTTAAGATTATTAGTCAAATTTTAATAGAGTTATCTCTAGTAAAAAATGATGATATAGCTAAAAAGGAAGTAATAAAAAAAATTCTAAATGGTTTCTTCAGTAAACATATAATTACACAAATTATTTACGTTCAATTAACTCCATTTAAAAACATAAGATATTACTTTATAATTTATATTATAACTAATGCATATTAAACAATAATAAGTATTTTTATGAGTAATAAAATGTAATCCAATTTTAAAGATAATCGTATAAAATTAGCTCTGTTAACTTTAATAAAAAAGATTTTTAACAATTAAAAAGCAAAATAATTATCAATTTTTTTAATAAATTTCTAAATAAATAATAATAAATACAGAAATAAATAATTATATTAATATATATATATATATATATTATTAGCAATAAATATGTTTAATATTAGCAAACAATCAGTATGTTTAAAACAACATAAATTATGAATAAAAAATCCCAGATTTTACTCATTCCATCCAATTACTACGTGAGCTAACATGAGATATATAGAAATTACAGTCACGCTTACGATGGTGACCGGGAAACCAATTCTGAAAAATTCAATTTCATTCATTAGGGACAATTAAATCGATATTCTGTATGCAGCCTTGGCGTAGTGCTTTGAAAATTATGAATGGCTTTGATTTATATACTGTAGCCCCTAACCTGCTCAGATTTAAAATAAAGCAATTAAAACAATTTCCAGCATTCCTCTAATTATTTCCAAACTCTGTTCCGAAGTGGAGAGTTGAAATTTTAAACTTTGTTAGAAATAAAAAAAAAAAAAATTTATATTCTTTAATTGTTTTGTGTCGGGATGGGGGGGGGGGGGGAATCGCGGGAATGCTGGAAATTATTTTAATTTCTGAAAAGAAGAAATTCGATGGCTGAGTGATAATTCAGAGTAGAGGATCAGTAAAGGGAAGGCAGTCAGTAAAGGTAATTAGATTTCGTCGCCGTTTCGCGAACGCACATCTTCAGGACGATAAATTGTTAATACCGATTAGGGAGCATACAAACACAATGATAAATAATTTGTATATATCCAGGCACTTATTGTGTAATTTTCTTATGCAAGCAATAGTTATTTAATGGTATATACAAATTTTCAATTATATGTTTGTATGCTCCGCTATGTATCCACATAAGCATTATTAACAATTTATCGTCCTGAAGATGGGGATGATGCGTTCCCGAAACCTAATAATTTTTTACTTTTTTTCTGTATTCTGTCTGCTTTCACTTTCCTGCTCTGTATTTTAATTTCTTTATTTTAGATCTGAACTTGAAAAGTCTGGGAGTGAGTTTCGATCTCTTGAAAAACCCGCTATATTTTATTTAAATAATTTGAAAAGAAGTTCTTTAAATTTAAGAATTTAAAATAGAACTTACTTGAAATATTGCATGAATGTAAATCGATAGCCGTGTTGCTCTGCGACGCCAGCACAGACAACATTTGATGACGACCCGATTAGAGTCCCATTGCCTAGAAAATGTTTTTCATTATTGAAACAATACGCTGGTTCACAGGCGGATAATTGTTTATAGTTTCTTAAATTAAAAAGAAACGGGAACATGAAAGTTTTGAAAAAAGGGGTCTGTTAAAAGGCTGCTAGCTTGAGCAAGATTCATGCCTAGCATGGAAAATGCAGCACTTTTCATGTGAATTTATTTTTTCACCCTTCGTCTCGAAAATATTTTAGTACTGACTCATTTTGATTATGAATTAAATATTTCTTAATTATTTCTTAATTATGCAATGATATTGTTAATTTTTTCTTTCATAAATTAAAAAACAAACAGGTTTTTAAAAGACAATATCAACACCTGTTAATGTTTTGTTAATTTTTTCTAAATACTGGAATTTCCAAATTGATTTAAAACGACTCAAGTTGAAATGCCAAAAGGTTCAAATATAATATTTCAAGGTGCGGTTAATACCATCTAGGCCCATTAAGAATTACCAGCCTTGGTCTAAGACAATATTTTTATTTATTTCTTTTTAATTTATCATTGAAGAAGAAATCTTCGAGAGGAATTTGCAAATTTTTAGTTTTAATTTTAAAATTATTCAAATGTCTCAATATTCCGATGAATTTTGTTAATCCGAAAATTGAAATTTTGCCCTTCAGAAATTCCTAACATGAACTACCGGTATATAAAGTTTTGAAATGCACACCATTTTAAAGGGTAGTGCTCCTGTAGTACTATATTATACTTAATATTTTTATTATTTTATTATATTCCATAATATAAAATCTTACATGTCTGAGAAGAAGTGGTGGTCCATGTATCTAGTACTCATTGGCCGATTTTATTTTATTTCTTCGAGAGGTTTGAGACATGAGTACTTCGCTAAAGTTTAAAGTTTGAGTAGAGGGAGTTTTTTCGTTTTTGAGTTATTTAGGGAATTCCCAATTTTTGATATTTCACTTGAAATTCATTAAATTTAATGATAAAACAACTAAAATTCAAGCTAATGAGGCAAAGAATTTTTCATCAGAATTTTAGATAAATATTAGACGGGCCTTTGAACGGGAAAAACAATAAACTCAATTCCCCGGGAAATTTAAGTAAATATTTACAAATTTTAATAGGAATGAGAATTTTAGTTTTTTTATTAATAAATTTTACAAATTTAATGTGAAATATCAAAAAGTGTGGGTTAACCAAATAACTCAAAAACGAACAAACTCTCAATAATCTTTAATAATTTAATTTTATATTTAAGCTAAGAATTCTTGCCGCACGCGTATCGAAAGTTTTGAATAAAATCAGCCGAAGAGTACTAGTATGTTACTGATGTAATTTTTATATTTTTTGCGATTTTCTCAAAATTAACGATTGTGATTAAATTAGCTGCACATTTAGCTTAGCTAGAAACCCATAAAAAAGATTTTTCTATTTTTTTGAGAGCTCATGACTTGTCAGACGTATTTGAATTTGGACTGGCCCCTGGTGAGTAGCCTGCCAGCCAACTCCCATTGTATTTAGGTATTTGACGCAGGCGCATAAAAAATTCCATTATGTCACTGAGTACGGCCGAATCTAATTTGCCTATTAAGTGATGTAAAGTGACACCTTATTATTTATATAATATTTTATTTGTCACCTCCAAGAGAGGCTCCGAATGCGAGGGCCCAAACCAAAGGCTGTAAAGGAAGATTGAGTTCCTCGTTGGCAGAAAGAGTAGTTACAATTCGTACCTGAAGAAAAAAAAAAATCTTAAATGACCAGTTTCGAAAATTTAAAAATCCAGCAAAATTCGGCTTGATGAGAATGAGTAATGAGTAATAAAGAAATAAAAACCATCATTGTTGAGAGCGGAATATTATCAACGAAACTCGAAGCAAAAGCCGAGACCCAAAGAATGAGCAAAATAGCGACACCAAGTCGATAATTTTCATCCACAGATAAAATCATTTTTTCTGTCTGGTTACCGATCCAATCGATTAAGCCGAGTTTGGACATTGCCTAGAAAAAAATGAGATATTATTATAAAATTCTGAAATTCGTTATAAGCCGGCTTAATTGGGAATAGACTAATCAAAAATTCGGATAATCAAATACAAATAGAACGTCCTAATAACTGAGAAGCCGAATAGTTGAAATCCGGATAAATGGCTTTTGACTATTATATAATAGAGGTATGGTACAGTGGCTATGAGTTCCTAAGTTTCTAAGGTAAAAACAAACAAAACTTTAGAAGATTAGCTTTACCAGAAAGGGATTTAAGCTTTGGAAATTTGAACATTAAAAATAATAATTTATTACCTGGTATGCAGAATAAATAATGAAATAAATTTACCTCCATTAAAACAAAAAGAGCTGCGAAGAAAAGTAGAGTCGACCATTCTACTCTAGCAAGAACACCCTCCATATCTTCAGATTCGGCCAACAGTAAAAGAAGAAGTGCTCCAAGAAGGGCAATCCAACCCAATGAAACCTTGAGCTCAGGAATAGAGTGGAGAAAGAACAAAACGACTACAAAGGCTAATGTCAAACTAGACTTGATCAAGAGATTCCAGTTGCGGATTGGGTACTGAAAGAAAATCAAAATCACTCAATTAGCAAGAAATATCTTTAATCCTCGTTGATACTCTCTCTCCCTCTTATTGTGTATTGAGTAGTGAAGGCGTTAATTTGAATTAAATAAATTTTGGCTTTTGTTTTTCTTTGGTTCCATCACCTTAAAGCCAACAGGGTAATTGCATTCCATGTCAAATCATCCAGCCATGTAACCCACCATCTCAGATTTGGATGACATTTTTTTTATTTGTTGCTTTTATTATACTTAGTGAGAATCCAAAATTATATTACAATATTCCTAATACTTTTTGAGAAAAAAAATCTTAAATTTGGAAAAGAGGTGTTTCTCGGGGGGGGGGGGGTAATCTGGTGTGACTGGTCGCACAGCACACAATTTTTTCTTAATTTCGGTAATTTAAAGGCACATTCTGTACTTGTTTGCCAGAATATAAATACAAATCAAATTTTTAAGTATTAATTTTTAAAATTTTACATTAAAAATAAATTGTTTTTTTTGAAAAAAAAGTATTTTTTCAAATCTCGGGGGGGGGGGGTATATATGTATATGTGATATACATTTGAGACTTGGCCGTGTTGACTGATGAGCATCTGACAACTGATATGCAAATTTTGTATTTTTATATAATTTTGTATATGTTTATATATAACAACTCTATCTGCATCTCAATGGTGTGCATCTTGAGATTGCCAATGATCTCTAAAGAACTGATGATGGATTTATCTAATTAAACCCGAAACGTCTTCTAATTGGAGATTTTTATTCGATAGAGGCTCCTTTTTTGGCTGACATCCTCTCTTCCTTCATCATTCTAATCGCTGAACAGCCACTTCTATTATCAACATCTAAAAAAAAAATCTCATCCAAATCTGAGATGGTGGGTTACATGGCTGGATGATTTGACATGGAATGACCCAACAGCCAGTTCTTTGGCAAATAAATTTTTATTATCAAATTATTGAGTTTAAATGTACTGTACAACTAAAAATGAATATTAAGCAACTGCTTTCTATTTAAGTCTTAATTAGTTAAGAGATATCATCTCTAAAATCATACAATATTTAAATATCATAGTAATTAGCTAAAGCTTGAACCTTCGCCGTATCGATTATTGAATAGAAATTTTATTTAATTAATCTTGATACATATTTTAGCCAAAGGCGATTTGAAAGCTTATTTGGAGTTGAGATTAATATGCTGTAATAACATTGATGTAGAACATCTCTATAATTTGCACTAATTGATAATTGTTTTTCATTGTTAAATTTGAATAGAGAGAGCATCAATTAATTAATTAATTAATTAAAATTAAATTTGGCATTATAAGGCAATGAATTTTATATTCTATCTACAAATTTAAAATAAAAGACTTGATTTTTAATTTTTATTTTTTCAATAAAATTTTTTTAAATGAAGAATTCAGCTTTTGATTTAGTATTAATTTGATGACAAGTTAAAATTTTATAAAATCACTTTTTAGCTTTATTTCAGCATCTTCAGGGCTTAAGTCAATGATAATAGATTAGATAAATTCACTTACTCTTGCCTAAATGTCATGTCGACAAGATTAAATGAACATTGTTTCAATCTCTGGCTTCAAATTATTAAATATTTCCATTTAAGTGTAGAGCTCAGTAAAAAGAAAGAAAGAAACGTTTTTGCAAATATTTCTTTATTTTTGGTCGACCTGCACATGTCTTCCTTTCAGTCCAAAAGGAACTATGCTAAAATAGTGATGGCGACCACAAGCTGCCCGAACCAAAGAGATATTTCTATTGCTTTTATTATGCGAGTCTTAAGTAGATAAAATATATGGATTACCTTTTTGATTCGAAGGTCTCTTACCTTTTCTTGGAGCTCTTCAAGTGTAGAATGATATTCTTCACCTACATTACTAATAAAAAATAAAAAAAATAAATCTAACAAATTAATATTTATAATTTTATTTTTGTATTTATTATTTTACCTGCATTCATTTAATTTGATTTTGAGTTCGGTGAGAAGTCGATGGACTTTCTCAAGAAGAGTTTCACGAACTGCATCTTCATCTTTGGAATACGAAGAGAGCGAAGCTGCAGCTCGACGCCAAGTTGCAATTTCATGTCGTAATTCTAGACAGGGCCAACATGATAATAAACAAATATATATATTGCACTTTTACAATTCAAATACTTTACCTTGAACTCTTAAAGGTTCAGAAAAACGAAAATCAGTATTATGTCTATAAATGCATCTTAAAAGAAAGAAGACCACGACGAGCACTATTAAAGTACCCAGGCCCATGTGCATTACGAACTTAGTGAAGTTCACACCCTGAAAATAATCAGAAAATTTGCTATAATTCAGAAAATGCACACATGCATTGCAGAAATAGCTGAGGAAAGGAAGATGACCCACAAGCCACAAGAGCAACTCACTAAAGGAGTTTCTCTATCGCATTTGCGTATAAGTTGGATTAACTAATTTCTGCAAGCAAGGGTGATCAGCATCCATTTTTGGATAGCCTTTATTTTGTTTTTAAATCTTTTTCCAATTTTTTTTTTCATTTATTCTAAAGTAATTTACTTTTATATAATATTCTTGAACAGAAACAATTTTCGACTCACTGCATTGGCGATCGCTTGGTTGGAGGCGATAATAACATTGGGAGGATCTCCTACAGGGGTGATTGCCCCTCCAATATTCGAATATACGATCATCGCCATCAGGATAGGCACAGGGTTCAAGGACATCACTTCACACAATCTGAAACCAAATGCATAAAATATATTCCATTTTGTGAGAAAGAAACAAGCCGCATCGGAAAGTTCAATAAATAAATAAATATAACGTATCGGCCTAGTACTAGTATTTTACTGATAAACTTTTTCAATTTTTTCGATTTTCTTAAAATTTGCTTAAAATTCATAAATCAATTATCTTTTAGATGCTCTTTAAAATGTATATTCTCATTCTGTTTTCAAAATAATTTGAAGCACACTTTATTCTTGTATCTCATAGTAAAGGTAGAATTCAAATGTACAGTACTATCGGACACAAAAAATTTGGTATAATTGTGAAGATAGAATGTCTCAGGTTAAGTGCGAAATTAAGAGCAGCTCTAATTGAGCTTTGCTCTCCCCTCTCCCCTCCCTAAGCTATTTCATATTTGGGGCCCTTTATCAAAAGTCCATAGTTGATAAATGCACTGTAGCTTGTACTGCGCTCGGCCCTTAGGGTATCGTTACGCCAAGTATCATTGCATTATTGCTTTTATGGAAATATTTATTATTTAGTTTATTACTTATAAATTGTTTTCCTAAGTACAAGTACAAGTTTTTAGTCATTGTAATTAATTATTTGATTAGAATTTCAAATAATACTTATATAATTAATTAAAACAATATTTCTCAAGCACAATTTAGCTAATGCATTTATTATCGTGTTGTGCCTTGATACTTGCTGTTTTTATTTACGTCAGTAGCTGCTCTTATTTAACACGTCATTTAGTTAATGCATTAAAGCTCTCTGCCCAAAGTACATCTGGAAATTTGAACAATCAACTCAATAAAAATTATATAAAAATATTTTAAATAAATTACAATATATGCATATATGGCTACGAGCCTCTCTTTTCTGAATTAAAGAATGCTTAAATCTTTGCTAGTGATTGAAATACCTGACTGTAACAGGAGTCATGAGCAAAACTGTGGTGACGTTATCGAGAATACAGGATAGCAGTGTGGTGAAGAAACAAAGCGTGCACAGGAGGGGCCAGATACGTCCATTTGTTATCTGTCAAATAAATTTGGCTCAAAATATCAATTGAAGATTTTTGAAGAATATTTGTTATCTGAATAGAATACCTTATAAGCTAAAACAGCCATATAATCGAAAACACCCGTTTTTGAAAAAATGCCCACGAGCATCATCATAGAGAAGAGCAGAAGCAAAGTTTCCATATCGATCCAAGAAATGAGTTCAGCCATTGTGGGGCGCTGAAAGGATTAGGATTAGAAAAATTAAAATTAGAATGATGGGCAGGAAGAGGGGATGGCATTCAACAGGAGAGCCTCTATCAAATAAAAATCTCAATCTCTCTTTTAAGAATATTGGCATACTCGTATCTTGAGATTGCCAATAATCTCATAAGAACTGATGATGGCTTTACGTAATTAGATCGAAACGTCTTCTGGATAGTGATTTTTATTTGATAGAGCCTCTCCTGTTGGCTGACTTCCTCCCTTCCTGCCTATTATTCTAACAGCCACTCTCTTCATCGACAAAAAAATTTAAATTTTTTAAAATAAAAGCCCCCCTTGAAGGGCCTGGCATTCCCACATAAATTATTTAAGTAATTTATAAAATTGTTTTTATTCCCCTTTAAATATTTTTTAGCCCGGGAGCCGTGGCTCAGTGAGAAGACATCAGCTTCTCGCACCGGAGTCCCGGGTTCGCTTCCCGTCCCAAGCGAGAAAAATTTATTTCATTTGATTTGACTACAAATCATTTGAAATAAATAGGGATGGGGTCTAAATGGCCTTAGATGCCGAAAAAAACCTTAAAAAAAAAAAATATATTTTTGTGAGAAATACAAAAATATTTTTTCAAACAAAATTTATTCAAAACTATGTATTGTATTATAAATTAATATAGGTTTTTATCATAGGCGTAGCCAGAAATTTTTGATGGGGAGGGGGGGGCGTTCAAGAAAATTTTGAACATTTGAAAAATTTAAGATTATTTTAGGGTATTTTTTTGGTTTCTTTTTTTAGCTAGAGTAAATTGTTATATTTTACTTTCTTTTACTATAATTTGTATTGTAGAGCTTAAATATCTAGTCATGGCTTGGGTCGCCTGGGGGAGGGGTTTAACCCCCAAACGGGGGCGGGGGATTTTATAGATATTTCTATTTTTCAGATTTTATCTTCAAATTCGACTTTTGCCACTCTTTAATATTATCCTAATGAATGCCACTGGCAGTGTAATTGTAGAATAGTGAAAGGAGCACGAGCAGCCAGAAATAAAAGCCTCCTTTTGCTTAAAGATTCATTATCCCGCTCCTTTCACTTTTCTTTTCTTTAGAGTTGTATTTATTTACAAAATTTCATCGTAAAGTGTTGTAAAAATGAACTAGACCTCAGATTTTGCAAGTATTGTAATTTTACTTTTTTTAAAAATAATATACGTATAACCAGAAAAATACACTTGCTTCATTGATAGTTGCCAAAATCGCGACTGACATCGTTGAAGTATAAAGAGCAGCCAAAGTCCGATGTACCACCTGGAAAGAAAGGTTTTTAAAAACTTCAATATAATTTAAATAAAAATAAAATAATCAATGCTATACTCCTGTATATTGAAGAGAGTTACCTCGAAGATGATGAGCACGTAGAGAGCCATGAGCACCAAGGCGGCGTAGATGATCGTCTCGGAGAGTGTGACAGGATTGCTCTCGCAGTGCAGAGCCACCGAGAGGCTCAGGTCCATATCGGTCACCATCCTCACTCGGATTACAGAGTCCACATCACTAATAAATATTTAGTTTTAAAATTAATAATGAAATACAAGCTCGTTAGTTTAGTTTGTGCCCCTCTCTCACTCAAATTATTGCTCATCAATCAACGCTTGCAATGCAATTAGCGGCTCTCTAAGCCAAAAAATTTAGGAAAAACTTCTAAAGCTGTTCACCTATTATTGCTATGAGATCCTGTCTGCTCTAAACTATCAAAAAGCTTGTTTTAGACTGGCATTGTCTGCCATTTTCCTTTATTATTTTTAAAATTTTATTTAATTAATAGGGGAGACCGGGGCAGGTTGGCCCATTCGCGATACTTCGCAAAATAATTGGAAGATTGTGTTACGGATCAGAATGAAGGTTAAAATTTAAATTTTCCTAAAAATTTTTTTAATTATTAAAAAAAATACATATTTTTTTGATTACTGATAAAAAAAAATTAAGAAAATTCCGTATGAATTTAATTAATTAAAAAAAAAAACGCATCGGAAAATTCTTTAAAATGTATAATTAATTTGAGATCGAAATTTATAGGCCACTCCCACTTGCCCTTAAATAAGTGTAATGCTCCCAAATCCCGGAAGAAAATATCAAACATATATTTAATTAAAAAATAATATATTTAAATAAATCTCTATATAATAAAAAAATACATAATTAAGTAGATATTATTCCTTCCAAAGTTCATTTCGATAATACTTTTTTATGACTATTAATTTTTATAAACAAAATTTTATTTAAATATCAAACCTATTGTATTTTATAATAAATAATTAATTGCATTACTGCTACTAGTAGCCTATATAAACATTACAAAATAACTTCAATAAAAATGAATGGAATTCCTAATAACTGTCAATTAAAAACAAAATGCAATTAAATTACAATTTGATATCAACTAGAGAAGAGCTCAGTTGACCTGTCAGTCCCAGGACTCGGCCCTTCAGCTCTTCAGCCCTTTATTCAATCATCCTTATTTAGAAAATATACAATTTCATTTTATTACTAAATTAATTTCATCCTATGTTTTTGAATGTTTGTGATTTGCACTATCATTAAAAGAGAATACATTTTATTATTAAATACTCAACTCCTGTACTAATAATACTTAAGTAATTCAATAGTGAAGAGCGCCCTCGACGGGCGCGGTCTTCTCTCTCTCCGCTATGAAGCTGAATAATTTCTTTTAACGTTCAATTATCTTAATTATAAAATGAATTGAAAGCAAAAGTCTGGTGTGGCTGGTCGCATAGCACTCAATTTTCTCTTAACCATCGCTAATTGAAAGTTGTTTCACACCAAATTTTGTTGTCCTTTGTGTTAATGTCAGAACCGACAAGTTATGGTTACTCTGAGGAGGAACTTTCAAGGGATTCATAGTTTGGTAGATTATCGTTTCCTTCCTTAGGAGGAGGCATCTCAAATAAATAAAATTTTATTAAATCTTCTCTCGGCCTGAGCCACTCAGTTTTTACTTTCTCTTGCCTATATATGTAATATATAGAGAGTCAGTGCGTAGCCGGTTTCTGCTTGGGGGGGGGCCCAAAATTTTATGAACACCCGGGAGGGGGGTTCCTCCCCCATATTCAAAAACTTAAGTGAAAAACTTTTTTTTAGATAATATAAAATTATAAAAAAAAAAAATAAAAAAAAATTTTTTCTTGAAATAAAAAATAATTTTAATACAAAATTCGTAAATATTAAAGATTTTTTCCATTATTTTAGATTTTAGAATTTATGAGAGTTAATAAAATAATTATTTTAAAAAAATTAGGGAAAAAATAAAATTTTTTTTGTTTTGGTGAAGTTTGGGGGGGGTCCCCCTGGCCCCTGAAACGCCACTGTAGAGAGTAAGTAATGAAATAAGTTAGGTATCTTTCAAGACAAAATTAGTCCAGTAACCACAACTTGATCGGTTTGAAGGGAGGAAATGGCCAAAAAGTACTAGTACTTTTTAATTTTTTTGCGATTTTCTCAAAATTGGTTCTAAACGATTTTGAGTAAAATTCATAAACCAGTTTTTTTTTCAAATTCATTTCCCGTCTCTTCCATAGAGCCAATGTTAAATCCCTATGGGGATTTGCATGTTAATTTCGATGCAAACAGGGGTCCCCTTTGGAACTTTTTACACATTTAAAAATTTTTTCCAATTCTTGTTAAATTTTGTATTTATTTAGGATTTATAAAATATCCAAATATGAGATTAAAATTTTGAAAAATAACCAAAGTTTATTTCAAGCACTCAACATTTAAAATACACAGAGACTATGGAAAATTTGAATCAACTTTTTTCTTTTTACTTTATTTACTTATGAAATGCAAGTGGTCAAGTTTGCAACTAAGGTGCTATGGGAAACTAAATATATCTCGACATAAAAAATCTAGTGTGGCAGCACAGTGCACAGCTTTCGTTTACCGAGTGCGTTAAGTCACGCCAAATTTTAATTTCCTTTATAAATTAACAATCGAGCTCTGGAGCGTTCCATAAATGTTGGCGTTGCTCATTTGGTTGCCTATCTTCCAGCAACCAACACGAACTTTTGATATTCATAATTTATCTTCGTTTCTAAATACATTAAATTTAAAAATAATCATTCAACCTTTCGAGCTGTTAAGAAAAGCATAATTGCATTGCAAGATTAGTCAAATGAAGGCGTTAGTAAATTATTTTTTTATAATCATTAAGCAACAGCTTCTCTGCGTTGATTTTTTCAAAAGAAAGAGAGAGGGTCCAAATTGAAAGAACTGCTATAAGGAGATTAAATTAATTTAATTGTGCCATTTAAATATTTTTTTTATCATCAATCATTTTGCAACATAATGGATAAAAAATTTGATCTAAAAAAGAATTCCCTCTATTTTAAAATCATAATTATCATCTTCAATTTCTATTTTTTTCTTGTGTTTTCCCTAAGATAATACCATCTAATGAATATTTTTACAATTTGAATTATGTAATCTCCATAATAGTTAAAAGTTTTATAAAATTTTATGCTTATTTAAATGATTGTTAGAATTTCTGTTTTTTACATTTTTAAATATAATGAGATGTTGTTTTCATAAAAATTTATTAAAACTTTAATATAAATTGAATTGAGTGATCCAATAAGTGACAGCGTACCTATCCACTAGTTGCCAACTGAGGGAAAGTCGTTGATTTAAGTTATTATTATAAAAAGTACATACATGTATTGAATATAATAAACAAAGTTTTAGGGAGTCTGATTTTAATTCAACTAACCGCCCTAAAAATATTCCTCTGCCATTAATTTCTTAAAAATTTGTTTAAATTGTCAATTATTGGTTCACTTGTCTCTAAAGACGCATAAATTTTATTTACTCTTTTACGGCATGTCCTAGATTGAACCTCTTGAAGACTCGGGTTTGTGGTACCAAGTCGATCAACGATTCGGAGACAAGTGGCACCACCCACTCTTCAGTAATATTCTAAAAAAAAAACAAAATGGCCTATATTTTTATAATTATTAAGTGCGTGTTTTCCAAAATTTGTTGTTCGACCTCCAATAAGTTTTTTGACCGAAGGTTTGAACTAAGCGCCTACTAAAAAAAATTCAATTGGATATAAAATGGCAATAGCAATCTTCTTTACTATTTACATCAAGTAATTTTTCTTGAAGCGTAAAAATATAAATTAAACTGGTAGAGTACATTGTATTAATTTTTATTATGACATAAGATGTCAAAAATTCAATCAATATCACGCTTTTTTCGCGACTTGCACTTGACAAGTTTGATATTTCTTGGAATGGGGCTCACATCTTGTGAGGCGTAGATAGCGACCACGAGTTGCCCGAGCTAAGACTGGCATTTTTTCTTCCCCTCCCTTTATGCTAGTATCTCCCACCCCTCTTCAATCAACGGGCTAACTGTTTCATTTCTCTCCCTTTTTAAAATCAGTCGATTTTTTCCCGATTTAATTTAATGTGTTGTCATCATAACTAAGCAAAGATACAAATATCAGAATTTGAAAAAGTGCTTATTACCTGAATAGGCTGGAATAGGTCTTCGTCATTCGCTAGGGAGACGTTCTCTCTGAGGAGTTCCAAGTCGATGGCTTCATTATTTCTTGCGAGGTCCAGCCAGAGTGTCATCCGCCTCTGCGACATGTTATGGTAGGCTTTTGGCAAAAAGGCGCCTTCCAAAAGAAGATGGATTTCGCCAGTCACCTCCTGATCCGGCCAGATATACGCTAGTAGCTTTCAGGAAAATTTAATCGATCGTATTTACCGTATTAATTACAGGGGCGTATATAAGGGGGGGTGGGGGCCGAGGGGGCCCGCCCCCCCCCCCCGAAATTTCCCAAACACATATACATATATAGGGATATACAGACATCAGCGCAACAAATTTTTCCGCAAAAAATTTCGTGTGAAAAAAAATTTAGTTTCTTAAAAAAAAATTTTCAGCTCGCCCCCCCCCCCCCGAAAAAAATTTCTATATACGCCCCTGATTAATGAAATATTCCTTTTCGTTTTTGAAGCAAACTCAGAGCGTTATACCAGCTATCTAGTTAATATGAGTTTTGCTTGAGTGAAAGAAAAATGAGAAAATACCACGTAAGCTTTTTTTTATCCTTTATTATAAACCCATGTCGACGTTTCGATAGTCTTCCAACCTTCACTAGAACAAATTTATCGCTTGAAGGCAATCCTAAGCGATTTTTCTGATTTCTGTATGCGTAGCATGAATGTGTTCGTTCCGTTTTTAAAAACCGGAAAATTCAAATGGAACGCTATTAATAAAGCTGAGAAAGAAGTTTTTTTTTTAATTTCTCATCTTGTTACAACTTGCTGTCAGCCATCCAAAGCAATTATCTATTTATTTGTTATTTTCATTTCTTAAAGGATACTTCTAATTTCGTTGTTTGGTATTGAAATCGGATGTAGATCAACTAATTGTTCACTTTTGATCATTAAAATAATCTAAAAAATAAATTTCTCATTTAGAAAATAAATTTTGCCTTGGGGGGAGAGTGATTATAATTTATTCAAAGAATTTCAACAAAAGCAAATTATTTTAAATTTAAAAGATAATAAATAATGTTTCGAAAATCTAAAAATTACATTTTTTGCACTTCCGTGAGGGGTGAGTGAGGGAGGGGTGGGAGGGGTTAACCACAACCATCCCCTGACTTGAACAGTCAGTACCAATGAATAATAATTAATGAATTATGCAAATATGATTTCAAGTTGAAATGGTCAAGTTGCAAGCAACGAAGGGTGGAATAAAAAATTTTTATTTCTCCTTATCATCGACGTGTCGATTTGCTCATTGCTCCTTTCTTCAGGACGAATATTGAGTCAAAAGCGGCTAAGACGCACTTTCAGAACATGAGGCATTACTAAATTTATATAAAATAAATAATATTTCATTATTTATTTTACATGCCAGGATAATAAAACTTAAGATTATCCGTCCTGAGGAAGGAATCGATAGGCGATTCGATAGGCCGTCGATAGAATGAATAAAATTTTGACTAGCACCTCAATTAAATATCAACACCCAAGAGGAAATTATATTCATATATTTATAAAAAAAAGAAATTAAAAGGTGTAAATTTACATTTTAGAAAATAATATCCAATTTTATCATCCGTTTTGATTTCAAAGGGAATAAATAAAAATCTGTCAGCCAAGAGCGTCTCAGTTTTGACGGAATTAATGAACCCATATCGAGGCTAAATCAAAATAAAAAGGCCATTGCTACTTTCTATCTCCTAACTTTCTTATTAAATATTGTACAAAATTGTTAGTAATTACAGAATTACCGTGAATGCAAGCCAGCCAGCTAAAAGGCTAAACATCTTCGCATATTTGAACAGCTTCTGGTTTTTAGAAACGGGACCCTCGAAACATTCTTCGTCCTCAATAAAAATTTTCGGACATTTTTTTTTAGTTTCCAAAAGTTCACAGCTTCCAGATAATGAGGTCTTCTCTTCATTCAGGGACTGATACGGAATGCTCGCGTTTTTGAAAATATTCTCCTTCCTAGTGGAAGAACTTGTGTCTCCCAATTCAATATCTCGGTCCTTACTATCTTCTTGGCCCTCCTTGGAGGTTGAAGGCAGGATATTTCCAAGAGGAATCTCTTGAATGGACCTTGGCAAACACATAAATAAGTACCAACATCCCAGTTCCAGTGAGCACATTCTCAATCCACTTACCTCCTGTGTCCTATTGGTAATTGAAGATATTTATCGTCACTGTTTCTAGTAAAAAACAAAAAAAAGAAATTATTATTATTATATAAAAGAAAATTAAATTTCATGAAATTAGCTTGTATCTGCTTGTCTGGAAGGTAGGCAACCTAATGGCATAACCGGCACACAACTGCGCATGCGTCGTACACTATAGAGCAATTAAATGGGAAATTTATTATTTGGGTTGCTTATCTTCCATTTATTATATTTACTCATTAAGGAGCGCGTCTCGAAAAACCGTTAAACGCCGAATAAGGAGCTGGTTACTCTAGGCGGCAAGAGATGGCGTTAGTTCTCCCTATAGGGAAATAAGCGTTTAGTTCCATTTCATTCGAAAGATTCCAGCTAATTAATTAAAGGCAAAAAATTAATTTTTTTAATACAATGATACTAATTTAATTTATAAATATGGAGCGAATTTTAAAAAAATTATTTTATTTATTTAAAAGTTTTATTTAATGAGATTAATCTAAAAAAAAAATTTCTTTCGAATATCAAAAAAATGGCTTCTATAACTTGTAGATATTTTAAATAGCTATAATTAAAAAAAAAATTTGAGGTCGATAGCTTCAAAATTGTGGCCGCAATCTCCCAAAATTAGCACCTCGAGACGGGCACCTCAAGAGAAATAAATTTAAATCTAATAAAACATTATTTTACAAAAATTTTTTTCTTTTCCACAAAATTTTATTATTAAGAAAAAGGTAATTTTACAATACCTTCATGTATTCACAATTTGTGAATAGATGGATAGCGACCACGAGTTGGCAGAGCAAAGACTGGGATTATTTATTTCCTCCCCATTCCAGCACCATCTCTTTTCTGACAAAAACGGATTTGGAACAGGGAAGAAAGAGATACGTTAAAACGTTTAAAATAACGCAAAAAATTGAAAAAAAAAAAAATTAATAAACATTTTGTATTGATATATAGAAAAGAGAAAATAATCTTTCATAAAATAATGGATACAAGTTTGTTGATTTAATTATTATCATACTTATAAAGGTCATAAATGGTTTCTCGCATTCGAGCCAGCGCAGGATCATTTCGACGGGACTCTGGAAGTCCTTCCCAAATCTCAAGAATTTTCTGCGTTATTTCTTCTTGCTTGCTAAAATTGTTAAGATTTCATTTCATAAATATTTTCTAAACTAAAAAAAAATTAAATAATATTTTTAATTCTCTATCATCAGGCATCGAATCCATTGGCGTAGCCAGGGGCTTTTTTTCAACCTTTATTATAATAAAGAATTTTTTCCTCTAGGCCAGTGGTCCCCAACCCAGGGTGCGCCCAAGAAACATTAAATTACAGTGCGTTAAGATGAATTAGTTCCACTTGGTTTTTTTTATCTTAACTTGCATATTACTAAACCGACCGGTATGACATTTTTTGCATATATACAATACGCTTTGACGTTTATTAACAAAATTTTCCGTCGGCATGTCGCATTTTAAAGAAGTTATAGCAAAAAAATTGGAAAATTGTGACTTGCTTAATAAGCTGTTGCGACAGGATTCGACCCCAAGACTCGTGAATGGCAATTTTCCGCTGGTCAACAGTGAGATACTGTCGGCAAACATCGCGGATGAGCTTATTCTAGAAGTACTTAATGAGATTGAGATCTGGCGAGTACGGGGGTCATTTCAAAGCAGGGATAGTATGGCTTGGAAGTCACTCCTTTGTTTTGTGCTTGCGGACGCGTGGACCTAGGCTTCCAAGCCTATCCCTCTTTTGGAATGGCCCCCGTACTCGCCAGATCTCAATCTCATTAAGGACTTCTAGAATAAGCTCATCCGCGATTTTTACCGCGATTATCGACAGTTCCCCATTGTCGACCAGCGGTAAATCGCCATTCAGGAGTCTTGGGATCGAATCCTGTCATAGCAGCTGCTAAGTGAATTAATTTATTGATTAAGAGTGATTAACACTTTTAAAAAAAGCGACATACCGACCGGAAATTATGTTAATAAATATCAAAGCGTATTATATATCAGAAAAAATGTCATCCCGATCGGTTTAGTAATATGGAAGTTATGATCAAAAAAACAAGTGGAACTAATTCATCTTGACGCACTGTATTTAACACTTTTCTGTATTTCTCTCGGGTTTGTGTGAATTTCTATGAACGAGAAGTTATATTTATATTTAAATATAAACAATTAACGTCCCCCCTCAGCGAGCCGCGGTAAAATTATCAAACCTTGTCCGGTCCGTGGCAATAAAAAGGTTGGGATCACAGCTCTAAAGTGTCTAATATTTATTTATTCGATAAAATACAAAGTAGCATTTATCTATAGTTTATTTTATGTAACTTATGTCAAGTTCCCTGGAAATGATTTCATAAATATTAATTATAAAACTTTTATCGTCAATTACTGAAGAATGCCTCATTTTACACTTTCAAGAAGTATTAGAATATTTAAAAATAAAAATAAGTAAATAAATCTCCTTGGAATTTAATTATTTTAGAATAAAAAAAACCTTGAATTTGGATATACATCCAAAAGGAATAAAGTGAAAGGTCGAATTTATGATTTATTTATAAAAAAAAAATCATATTTAAAGATAAGGGAAATGTTTTGATTTCGATAAGAAAAGCGAAGATTTCAATCAAGAAAGGGATCAGGGACAGAATCCATATAAATTTGTATTTTATATAATAAATAAACAAGGTACATCTCCCAGGTGGCATGGTGTTAAATTTTCCTATTCGCCAATTTTATAATATTTACCAAAATATAATTTTTTTTTGAAAAAAAAAAAATAAATAAATAAAATGAATGAAAAACACGCTCGATTAATGTATTAGTAAAGATTGCCCTTTGCCTAAAAATAAATATTTATTAAAAGGCAGTCCTTTCATATACTATAACATGTTCATACCGCTCTAGGCCTAGGGCGGTCCGTCATGGGCGGGCATCCCGCCCTGCCCCGCAGACGCCTGAGATAGCGTCTTTATTTTGGTTAGAAATTTGAGTTGCATTCACAGAAATTGTGAAAAAAATGACTCTCGGGAATGCCGGTGAATGAAGAAATATTTTAATACTTAACATCAACTAAAGATTTTAGTAAAAAAAAATATAATTTTTTACTTTAACTAGAACTAAATGTTGACATTAATAGTTGAAAATTATAAAATGAAATTATGACTTTTACTTGGAGATGAAAAATAATTTGTCACCTACCAGGAAGGATTCTGAAGATCCATGGCTCGAGATCCTTGAAGAAAAAGCAAAATTTTTGATAGGGCTTAGGTTGAATGCCTTCCGTTGATCGGAGTTCGGAGTTCGGAGTTCGCCACCGCTAATGAAAATCTCCCTCGGCCAATTGAATTATTTTACTAAGAAAATTACATAGATAAGTACAAATATATTCTAGAAAATCCTTCTTCTTTTTTTTTGTTAATTTTTTTAATTTTTTTTTTTTTTTTTATAAACTCGATAAAAAATAATCAATTAGAAAAAGAAAATTCTAAATTAACTCTTTTTAATTTTTTATTTTTACAAAGTAGTGCAATCATAATAAATTTAACTTTTCGAATTATTATTATATTAAATTAACAAAAGCATTGTTTATATTTTAATGTCGGAGGCAGACAGGCTTGACGGGCCCCTGGGCTACAAAATACCCCCTCCCCCCCACCCAATCATGAAAATTATTTTTTATTAGAATTTTATGTTGCTTAAAGGGATATAGCCCCCCTCTGGCTGCGCGCCTGGATAAGAGCAAGACACAAGTCGCAAGTCAAATGAAAATTTCCTCGTGTCGAGTCCAGCGGCTGATTGCCTTGCTGGGGCTGCAAAATTCATTCACTACCTCAACACGATGGTAAAAAATTTTTTACGTCGCATTTAGGAAGGATTCTCCCTCCTCAGAGGTTGCAAAAATTCCCGGTTCGCCTTTAGTTGCTGGAACGTAGACAACCAACATGTCCATTTAAAAAACACTAATTAATTGGTTGAGAGCTCAGCTCGGTTTTTTATTTCTAGCAAGATTTATTAACAACGTCGAAACGTGTTGCGGGGTAATTAATTGAAAAATAAATCTTTTAGTGAGTTGCCTCCCTTTTGTTTTATGTTTATTTATATTCATGAGGAAGAGAAAAAGAAAATATTTATATTTTATTACCATGGCAACCATTTCTCCTATCTTCCCTATGAACAGGGCCGTAGACAGATTTGACGGGCCCCGGGGCTACTTAATATTACGGCCCCCCCCCCCCACCCTAAAAGTTTTTTTCTAGTTTGTGATCGGCTATTGTGGCCTTCACGCCAACAATTTTTTGAACAGTTTTTGACACAATTTTTGAAACAGTTATACATAGGTTACAATATTTATTTAAATAAAAAAGTTATTTAAAAATTTTTCGGAGGGCCCAGGCCCCGGGGATATTGGCCCCAATTTCACTTTCCGGCTCTTCCTTCCATAGGGCCAATGTTAAATCCCTATAGGGATGTTAATTTCGATTCACAAGGGGGTCTCTTTTCCAGCTTTTTACACATTTTAAAAATTTCTTTCCAATTCTTATGAAATGTATTTATTTAGGATTCTCTATTGTGTTTAAAATGTCCAAATATGAGATTAAAATTTTGAAAAAATATGAGAAAGAATATCTAAAAAATAACTGATTTTTGAATTTTAATCAAAATCGTTAGAGCGAATTTTGAGAAAATCGAAAAAAATGAAAAAAACATCAGCAAAGTAGGCCTACAAGTACTTTTTGGCCGATTTTGTTTAAAAGCCTATTTTCACGCTCCCGGGGGGTGTCTAACTTAAATATAAAATTTCGGCCTCATAGCTCAATTCCTTCCTGCTTAAAATTGAAGGGAAGTTATGATTAATACAAATAAATATATTAAAAGTAAAAGATATATTCAAGTTTTAAGTAGAAAAACTAATTATAATTTAGTATATAAATAAAATTATTATTAAATTACAATTCCTAAATCTAAAACATCACAAATATTTTAGATCGCGCAATTTGGTGGGCTTTCAATAAATTTTTGTTTCATTTCTTTTACCCCTAAAAAGAGTTTTAAAAATTCCACTAAAAATATTGCAATAAATAAAAATTAAAAAGTTGACTTAAGAAATTTTTTTTAAAATATACTTAAATTTAAACAGACTTTATTTTAAACTTAAAAATCTAAACTCTAATATTTTAGGAAAACAACAATATAAAATATTAATATTCATATATTAAACTAAAATTAATAATTTTAGAAAATATTAATATTTATTTACAATAAGTTTCAGATCTAAAAATATTATTATTTACAATATCAAGATTTCTGAAATTTTTTAATAATAATAGTGAAATTGCAAAGATTTGCAACATCATTTAAAAAAAAACGTAAGTTTTCAAGATATTAATTTTGAAAAATAGAGCTATTTTACAATATAAATATTTTTAAATTTTTAATAAAATAATATTAAATATATTTATATAAGTTATAATAATAATAAAACAATTATAATAATTTCACCTTTATAAAAGATATTCGTAAAAATTTCAAGAAGAAAATTTTTCTTCGTATATCCAAGTCAACAACGGACTTGAAGCTCGTGGCCTAATTAAAAGCTTTTTTTTAAATAAAATTTTCAAATGATTCAAATTTGTGTGAAAAATTAATTTATGGCAAATTAATTTTGTTTATTAATTGAAATGAGTTTCAATAAAATTTCTAGGCCCGGCTGGAAGTTTGTGCAGAAAATTTTAACGAAATTTCGATCTTGGCTCATTTTTTAGGAAGTTTTTCATTGTATTGAAAATTTTTAAAAATTTTATAAATATTATTTTAATTTGGGGGATATATTGAGAAATGGCAAGCCTAAAAGAAAAGATACACTTTTATGCATTGAAACAAATAACCATTTGTAGTTTTTAATATAATAATTCCCTTTAATTTTTGGTGTATCAAAAATTCTTTCAGCTGTCATGACGAGCGCATCTTCCCCAAATTCATCTATCTCTGATATTCAAGTATTTTATATTATTTAAATTGCTTATGAATTTTTTTGAACACGAGCCAGAACATATAGCTCCATTATTTGCAATCCGTTACTGATTTGAAGTTTTTTTAAAAAATTTAGGGGTAAAATTTATTCTAAATCCTGGTCCTTGATAGAAAATTGAATTAAAAAATATCACTTTTTCACAGAATTGATCTATGAAGGACATTTCCCACTCCTTCCTCATTGCGCAATTCCATTTAACAGTTATAACAAAATAAAGTTTTTAAATACCATTTTACAAATACTGATGAATTCATGTGAAATCACTGAGCAATTTATTTATTAGTTTTTTTTTCAGCATAATATATATTTATATAAACTTAATAGATTGAGACATACGATTAAAAGTCTTGTTGAATAAAATGATTTCACAGCACTATTGTGATGGTTGTTGTTGATAACCCTTGGCGGAGCTGGAAAAAAATTGCATATTAAAAACAAACAATTCAAGGTAATAGAGAATTGTAAAAATAAATATTTAGCGAGGAGAGAAATAAATAGAAAATGAAATTTTTTTTAAGCCACTTGGTTATATGAATCTAAAGAAGCAACTAGTGACTGTTAGATCTTTTTTATTTTATTTCGGGGAATTCAAACAAAAGATGCATCTTCTAGTGCTGGACATTTTTTCCTTGATTTATATGACACTTGTTTTTTATGTTTATATATTTTGGGTATCTACGTTACATGTAGTTTTGTAAAAATATTTTGAAAAATAAATTATTATTATTATTATTCATTTTTAAACTTATAAAAAAAAACGAATCATTTGTAAAGTCAAAGTGCATTCTAAATAGAATGCATAAGTTATATTTTCTACCAGGGGCGCCGGAACGAATTTGAATCAGGGGGGCAAACATTTTTTTTTTAGAAAATTAAAATAATTTAATATGTTCAAATAGTATAAAACAAAAACAAATCTAATATAAAACTTTAAAAATTTTAAATAAAATCACAATTTTAATAAAATTTGCTAGAGATTTTATCAAAAATTTTTGGAAAAAATTTGTAAAAAAATGAATTTCTTACTCTTTTAATTTTTTTTAATTTAGAAGATTTTTCAAAAGTAAAAATATATCATTTTTAAAAATAAATGAAATAAAAGAAGACATATTGCCCCCCTCTGCCCCCTCCCCCTATAGGATGCCAGGGGGGCAATGTACCCTTGCCCCCCCCCCCCCAGTTCCGGCGCCTATGTTTTCTACCTAGAATTTGATGTAGACAATATTTTGTTTTGTAGCTTATGTAGAGCCAACATATCGTTTCAGTATTTTCTTTTAAAATACTAAAATGATTGCTAGCATTTTTGAACAATTATTCAATATTAGAATTTGTTCACTAGGAAATTTGAAAAGAAAATAAATACCTGTTATTGGTTTCCAAGGTTTTGTGGGTTGAATTTCAGGCCGAGGAGTTATTCGTGTTGTATTATGTTGTTGACGAGGTGGAGGAACATTCTTTTCAAAATTTGTATTCAAATCGCTCTCCCAACAGGATCCTGTAAATAAGTAGTAATTATTTATTATTTTTTAATTTTTTTTAAAGAAAAACCCTACTGAAGCTTAATCCTGTTGCGAACACTGTCACTTTTGTCTTTCAGTCAATTGAAAGTTGTGTTCTGTGCTTGTCACACCAGATTTTTTGAGTCAATATATACTTAGTTTCCGGCAATATATTAGAATTCAGGATATAAAATTTAAATACATACATTATATTTTGTTACCATGGCTTCTACTTTTCCTATCAAGTACAAAAGTAAAGTGGGCTTCAAACAATTTTGTCTACAAAAATTGTTAAAGCCAATTGTGAGAAAAATAAAAAAAAATTGTAAAAATACATCAGTAAAGTACTAGTACTATTAGGTCGATTGGAATGAAATTCCTGCCCATGCTTGGGACATGAATACTTAGCGAGCTTAATTCGCGCCCGGGGCACAATACCTTTTTAGCGCCCCCCCCCAGCATTCGAAAATCATATAAAATTATATGTAAAATATACAAAATTATTATATTACACTGGCACTAAATTTAAAATATATTTTCCAGAAATCATTTATAATAAAAATAAAAATTATCCAACAGTTTTTTGTTTTACGATCCATTTGGCGCCCCTTTGAGAGTAGCGCCCGGGCCCCCCCTTGGCCAGAGACGTACGGCACCCTTCTTCAGTGAATTTCGAAATATTTGGAAATAATGCCTTGTTAACTATTTTTTCATTCTCAAATGCTAAAACCAATATTTCCTTGTTAAATATTTATCCTTAAAACTTACTATTATTTTAGAAAATAGGCTATATAGCGCTACAAATTTCGTTTTTCAGTATTATTGTATGTATGATAATAAAATCTGTGGAATAATATCTTTGAAATCTTGTATTTAATTTAGAAAACAAATGTTTTCGACGATAAATAATGTATTTATTAATATAATCAATCAATGGAATGGAATTATTAATATATTTTTTATTCTTCATAATTAATTTTATTTTTTAATAAATTTATTTGTATAAAAAATATGGTCTTTGTAACAGGAGTGATCAGGAGAATAGAATAGTAGAGGAGTGTGTTGGCGCCAAAGAAAAAATAACCTCCTCTCTGTTTTTAATCTCCGGGTATTTCTTTGCTAATTCATCATATAAATTGAATAAAATATCTGATTTGTGCTGCACTCTTGTGGAAACTTTAAAAATTATACTTATAATTCTAAAAGTCTCCACAGGGTCGCAGCACTAATCAGCCTGAGATTCCTCTTAAATTATATGATAAATAATCAAAGAAAATACCCGGAGATTAAAAACAGAGAGGAGGTTATTTTTTTCTTTGGCGCCAACACACTCCTTTACTATTCTATTCTCCTGATCACTCCTGTTACAAAAACCATATTTTTTATACAAATTTATTAAAAATCTTTATAATTGAATAAAATATCTGATTTGTGCTGCACTCTTGTGGAAACTTTAAAAATTATACTTATAATTCTAAAAGTCTCCACAGGGTCGCAGCACTAATCAGCCTGAGATATCCTCTTAATTTATATGATAAATTAGCAGAGAAAATACCCGGAGATTAAAAACAGAGAGGAGGTTATTTTTTTCATTGGCGCCAACACACTCCTTTACTATTCTATTCTCCTGATCACTCCTGTTACAAAAACCATATTTTTTATACAAGTTTATCAAAAAATAAAATTAAAAAGTATGAAATTAATAATAATCATTATATAAATATTAACAATTAATTAATTAAATTTGTTATATATAGTCTTATAGTCAAAATACATTAAAAAATATTATATTTTCTAAATTAAGTACAAATTTCAAGATCAATTACTCCACAGACTACTATAATACAGAAAAACGAAATTCGTAGCGCCGCGGCGCCGTAATCATCTCAAAAATTTTATATTTTCTAAAGTAAAATTAAGTTTCAAGGAATTGAAAATCTGAAAATAAATAGGCCTATATCAAGGGCGGATACAAAGGAGGGGGGGGAGTAAAGGAGGTAATTACCTCTACGAGATTTGAGAAAAATATTTTTTTTGGGAATTAAATTTTATTTTGAATATAAAATTTTAAAAATTGGCCATTTCCCCTCTCCCCCGTAGCGCCTCACTGATTAATATGTTGGTAAATATAAACCATAACTAGGTCGGTCCTCTTTGTTTTGCGCCCCCAGCCCAGTTGCGCCCGTGGCGGGCGCCTGTTTTGCCACGCCCTCGTTACGGCCCTGCTTAGCTAAAGTATAAAATTTGAGTATCGAGAGTGTCTTTCCTTATTGAGTTATTTAATTTAATCCACATTTTTTAATATTTCAGTTGAAATTCATTCAAATGATAGTGAAAATGACGTCAAATTCAAGCTAAAGGGAATCGCCTCCTTTTAATGGCAATTTCAAGAAAAGCAATAAAACAGCCATTTAAAAGCCATAAAATCTCTTTCAGAGAAATTTACAAAAATATTATGTTTTGATATTTTAACTGGAATCGATCTTCTTGAAATTTAATATTTTTTCACAATAAAATAAATTGATTTCAAGTGAAATATCAAAAGATGTGGGTTATGGGAATTACTCAAAAACGAAAAAACTCTCGCTACTCAAATTTTATACTTAAGCCAAGTATCTTATGGCGCAAGTATTTCAAGAAATTTCAATCACATCAGCCAAAGGGTACTAGTACTTTACTAATGTATTTTTTCAGTTTTTTTTCGATTTCTCAAAATTTGCTCTAACGAATATAATTAAAATTCAAAAATCAATTACTTTTTAGATACTCTTTAAAAAGTATATCAATAAAGCTTTACGTGAAATTAGTTTAAGTGCACTTTATGTTGCAAATGAATAGACAATTGCTTTGGATGGCTGACAGCAAGTTGTAACCAGTGGCGTCATTTCAACTTTTTCTTGGAAGGGGTAAATATTATTCTTGGGGGGGGGGGGCAAACATTTTTTTCTTAAAATTTACTTACAAATATGTACTCAAATTGAGCCAGAAGATATTTAATTTAATTAATTGTTTAATTCTCTACAGTTTATATCCTCGTAGATATATTTTGAAAGATTTTATCTAGAATAATATAAAATTTTATAGAAGTCAGAGCCTTTGGGGGGGGGGCAAATGACCCCCCTGCCCCCCTCCAAATGACGTCACTGGTTGTAACAAGGTGAGAATAATGAAAATAAAATATATAAAAAATGGGGAAAAGGGTTTTTTTTGACCAAGACCCTGACAGATGAGGCCGGTGAGGACTCTAAAATTTTGTTTTGGTTTCGCTTACCTATCCGGTTGAGTTTCATCCCGTCATTTAAAGGATCTATTCTTCTATCACAATGTTCGCCCGCTTCTTTAATATTAATTTCGTTACTCGTTGAGCCAACAAAACATTCGTACGAAGCTGCATCTCGTCGTTGAGTAAAAGTATATACTCGGCCATTCTCTTCCCATTGGCCAAGGCAGCGATATTCTCTCTCTGGAATGAGTAAATAAAATTAAGAAACCAATGAAAAAAAGAAAAAAGGAATCTATGTTTTATTATTCAATGAATTTGGAAATCTGGATATATTGGGTGTAACACATTTACATTCAGATTATTTTAAGAGCCAAAAAACAAATTTTTTACAAAACAAAATTTCAAAAGATGTGATTTTGAATTATTATTTACTTAATTATTTTAATATTATTAATATTTAAATTAAAAAAAAAAATAGAAATAATTCAATTTATACAAAAACGACTCTAGCTAATATCTTCAAGGATTCGAACTAAAAGAAAAAAATATAATAATTAAAAATTAATTAAAATACCTCCCATCTTATTTATAAATAATATACACACCAAGCATTCATATTAGTCAAGCATATTATTTACTTTTCCAAACGCATGCAATTTTTAAATTTTATATACAATAAGAAAAGAAAGTTGAATGCAAAATGAAAGAATATATTAATATATAAAGGACTATATGATAAAAGAAGCATTCATTCGATTGCGTTGAGTCAGTAGATTGGGGAGTGTATGAGGTTAATCCCCTCCCCTCCCATTGATATCAGGAGGGGATTGATTAAATAAAGAAAAAATAATAAATTATTATCGATATTTGATAAATAATCATTTTTAAACACCTGCTCTTTTGGTTTCAATTTTTTTGAATTTTGGGAGGAAATAATAATCATTGCTTACGTCATCATTCCCACCTAGAGGCTAATATATATATTCTAAATCTTGTAACTTGTCGACAGGCCAGGGTCCTCAAGTTCAGCTCCTGCTCCTCGATAGTGAGGCGACAAGTGAAGAGTTCGCTTCCCGTCACTTCCTTCAAATCTATTGATAATTGTCCGAATTTTTCAATTGTTTTTTATACAGGGATAATAAAATCTTTGAGATATTCAAACTATAATTCAGTAAAATGAGAATGGAATGAAATCATTCATTCAAATCATATTTAGTTTTACTTGTAAACAAATATTCATGAATACATTAAATTATAGTGCCGAAGTATTTGTAAGATCTCTTGCTAGACAAAACTGAATAAATATTAATAATATAAATAATAAATTCCTTTATATGATGGTTTTAAAGCAGGCCTCGATTTTCAATAGACGAGTCAAATAAAAATTTCGTAGTATTTAGTCTCTCTCCTGAACATCAGCTGATTCTAGAATAGATTTTAACCCCCTTGTAAATTATTAACCCCCACTCCTTTCCTCAGCCACCCCTCCCCCCCCCCCCGACCTTAGAGTCGTCCGCTAGCGATATTAATAATATTCTTTTATAAATACACTCATTTAGGGGTTCAATTTTTTTTTTTTATTTACAACCTTTTTTTACAAATTATTTACAATAAATACACTCAATTCTATTTTCACACGAATTATATTACAATTTTTTTAATAATGATTTTTTAATGCTAAAGTTTTATAGTTTAAGGATGAAGAAAATGCAACAGCTTTGTTATAATAAATTATTTTTATTTCATCTTTACGAGTTTAACGTTTCGATTTTGAAATCTTCTGGTTTTTGTGGCTAACGTTTTTACTCGGAGGAAATAAAAAAAAATTTATTAAAACAAAGCTGGTGCATTTTGTTCATAAGAGAGGAAAGCAGACAAATAAAAGGCTCTGATATCTATTTAATCACCTTGAGGCGGTTTGGTTTTGGTTCATTTGCTTTAAGCTTAAATTTGGGTTTTCACGTTTTTCGAATATTTATTTTTATTTATTTTATTTTTAAAATGTACATAGGGCTCAGGCCCCCTAGTGTAAGTTTATATATCTATCTATCTTTTACTGTGTATTATAGAATTGAATGTACATATCCGAGGAGTGTAAAGTGCGTGAAATGATTTATGTAGAAAGTGTGTAAATAATAGTGCAAAAGGTGCCTAAAATAGTCAGTACGAACGACTACCTTCTCTGTAAGTAGGGGCTGCTCTTCTCGGGACGGCGTTTCTTCTGTCAGAACGAAAGGAATCGTAGGAAACTGGGTTTTGAATATTCACTATTTGGGGGATCTCAATGGATTGGGGTCGACGGTGAGGCCAAGGAATTGATTGTACCCTCGGATAATTATTTACAAATGGCGGATTTTGTTGATTCGTGGTCCTTGGATTAAACGAACGATCTTGAGGGATATTTTCTCTAGGGAAGCTCTCTCTAGGACGGTCTTGAGAATAATATTCCCTATTTCGATCTTGAGGAAAATTATTTCTAAAACGATCTTGTGGATTATTGTCTCTATTACGTTCTTGAGGGTTGCTATCTCTAAAACGGTCTTGAGATAAATTATATCTAGAACGATCATATTGATAATTTCCTTGAGGATTATCAACATTATCTCTGGGACGATCCTTAGTACGTTCTTGAGAATTATTAATATTCCCTCTAAAACGTTCTTGAGGAAAATTATTATATCTAGAACCATCTTGAAATGGATTAGGACTATCTCTAAAACGGTCCTGAGGAAAATTTCCTCTATTGTAATTTTCTTGAGGAATATTAATATTATCCCGAGAGCGATCTTGTGGGAAATTCCGGTCTTGCGAATTATTAATACTTACCCTCGAACGGTCTTGAGGAAAATTATATTTAGGGCGATCTTGAAAAATATTACCGCTAGAACGGTCAGGAGAGAAAGTATCTCGTTCTTGTGAAATGTTGATATTACTTCTATAACGGTTTTCAGGATAATTATATCTTGATCGATCTAATGGGAAATTATCTTTTGAGGTATGCATTTCTTGAGGAAAGTTTCCTCTATTTAATGGAGTGTCAGGTGTATTTACATTCTGAGGGTAATAATTATGTACATAGGGTGTATTTTCTTGTTGAGTAGGATTCCTTGAGAAATAGGGATTATTACTCGAATAGCTATTTGGATTATTTTCTTGGTTTGGATTAGAAGTAGAATAAGTTCTACGATTCCATCCACTATTATCATATGTTTGAAAATAATTAGTTTGAGAATTGTTATATCTCATTTCAGGTTGGTTATTAGGATAAAAATTCCTACTATTCGAATTTTGAAATGAAAAATGGGTATTTGAATATTCCCTTTGATTATATCTTTGATCGTATTGTGACTTTTGCCAGTTATTTGTAGAATTATTATTTGAATTTCTTTGGGTGTTATTTTGAAAGCCATTCGTTTGCGAAAAAGTCCAAGGATCATATTCTTCGGGCTCATTGAAACTGGAATAAGCAGATACTTGTGTATTTGATTTTGATCTTTGCACATTTGTTTGTGACACTAAAGTTTCGGGTGGAGGTTGACTTGATGGGGATTGTGAAGTTTTCAATTCGACATGAATTTCAGAATCGTGCAATTGTCGACGATCGATAGGAGTGGGATTTTCTGACGAGGGAATTTGCGTCAGGCTGGAAATAGTTGTTGCTGATGGATTGGGTTCGTTGATTTGATATGTTTCGATAGAAGAATCGCGACGATTCCTGATTCGTATTCGTGATCCTATAAGATTATTTAAAAGATTTGCTCTAAATTTTATTAATTAATTATTAGGGTAATTAATTACAATGAAATATTATTAGATTTTAGTAAAGTGTTAGTATTTTAAATAAAATTAAATTTCGTTTGATCTTTATGATAAAATTTTCATTTAATTTTTATAGAATATTTAGTTTAAAAAGAAATTAAAATATACATATATATAGGTAAGAGAAAGTAAAAATAAATAGAATCTGTTTTCAATTTTTTATAAGAAAAATATTAAAAAATTTTCAAAAGTTTTAAAAGAAATTCCGAACTGCTGTCCATCCCCTTTTCTAAATAGAAATCTACCTACGGTATATATGGATATTTATAAACAAGGTAAGAATATTCAGGAAGAAACCGATTGCAGTCAAAATGAATTGAATTTTAAAAAATAATTTAATTTTTATATCAATTGTCGACGTTTCAGTCGCAATTACGACCAATATAAGAAAAGCTAGCATTCATATCAAATAATCATTTTAAAATTTATTTTTCTTTTCTACTAGATCACCAATTATTTACATTTTCCTCTTTTTTTCTCCTCTCCCCCCCCCCTTTCCTTCCACGAATGCCTAAGACTGCAATATATTTCAAAACACAAAATACAAAATTTCGTATTTAAAAAAAAGTTGTCGAGATTTGAATTCGAAACGGAGACAATTAATATGTAACTTTTTTATAATGTTCAATTCCTTTTTACTTTTTACTGTATCGGGTTTTAACTTGAGTATTTATTTGACTGTACAGCCATATCGAACCTGAGTAAAAGAATATTAGAAAGATTTTAAAGGATTTGGGATATGGGATGGTTTTATGGATCATGCTATAGATATTTATACAATAGTAAGAAAGAGGATGCATGAAATGGTTACAATTTACAAAATAAAATTTTACCCCCCTCATTATAAAAAAAGAAGATAAAATTTTAAATTAAAATATTTCAAAAAAAAGATCAAACAAAATTTAAATTTCAAAAAATAAATTCAGCATATAATATTCTGCTTAAAGGGAATTTTAAATGTTTACGATATGCGTGTAATTTTATTAAATTTGTCAGTCCACCTGGCCTTTGGTTTCGGTCTACTCTGAGAGCTTTCATCGGATCTGCACATATTAAGAGAGTGAGATCATCTAAGAACCATGAGATACATAATTAAAGATTCATAAAAATTAAACAAATATTTGATGAAAAACGCATAATGCATTTGTTCAGATATTCACATTCACGTACATTAGGCATTATATATGAATCTTTATTTATGTATCTCATTATTCCTTCTTCACTTGCTACTAGATATCTGATGAAGGCAGGTAGAGCAGGTCGAAATCAATGGTTAAGGCAAAATATGTTGAAGGAAAGAAGCTATAAAACGTAGAAATTGATCCCAAGACCAGAGGAAAAAATACGCTTTTTGGCTGTTTTTCTATAAAAGAATATATACAAAAAAAAATGTACAAAAAAGTGTAGTATTGTAATGTGTTTCACCCATAAATGACAATTAAATTAATTGAAAATTAATTTGTCATTTATATCAAACGAAATTTAATTTTAAAATATTAGTATAAGAACATTTACTACTTAATTAATCTAAATACCATTTAAATTTAATTAATTAACGAGGAGAAAAGAACTTACCTTCATAAATTTCTGGTTGATCGCACTCAGATACAGTATAATACATTAATTCGGGTGCTTTGCAATCTGAGGATAATTTTGCACATAATCTTGGCGACACCGCATCCGGAATTATTCCAGTATATTCACCCCGGATGGGGCAAGGAGATTCTTTTAAACGACGGGTTCCTTAAAAAATAATAATAAATAGTATCGAGCACATGAAATAACATGTAGCCTAATTGGAGATTGGAGTGGAATATAATATGCGTCATATCTATCAAGGGTGTTTGTGTAACGTGCGGAGATGATCTGTTCAAAATAAAGAAAATAGTTTCTATAAACATACAGTATGTCCGAAAACACTTATTTCACCAGATATCTGCCATTTTCTTTTTTTTAATTAATATATATTAATTAGTATAAATCTGAAGCGGTTTGACCGATTGTTTTCCGAAATAGGGCTTTACACTGGTGAGTTACGGGCAAAAAAATTCAACTCTTCCGGTCAAGTCATTCCAGAGATAAAAATAAAAACAAAAACAAAATGGCTGTTGTGCGCGAGATTTTTGAAAATTTAATTAGTATTATTATTAGGCAATTGAATTGATAATATAAAATTCAGGGACAAATAAGAAAGATTTCTTTCATTGATAGATAACCGATAAATTCGACTAATATGGTAATAAAGATGCCAGGATAATATAAACATCCTGCACGTGAACTCTTTTTCCAAAATAAGATAAACAACTGACCCAGCTAAGATTGCACACACAAAGGGGGGGGGGGGAGAGTGATGATTTGTCGTCTCTCTCTAAAGTTAATAAAAGGCCCAAGTCACAAGGGCAGGGCAGCTTATACTAGTGCGAACACCACACTAATAACATCCGTAGTGTATTGACTACCTACAAATTGTATTCTACCATTTAATTATTTCATATTCCATTTATTACTTATTCAACTTTATAATCAACTGTAATTTTATTTACTTATTCACTTATTAAACATCATTGAAACATAACCAAAGTATTTATTGGACTCCCCATCATCAACTCTTTAAGAGTAGGTTCTCAGGTACCTGCAATTACCTGGGTGGTGGCAGCAATAACAACGGCGAGTCTCAACAGCGAGCAACTAAGTAATTAAAAGATATAGTTGGGGCTCATCACAACATCTGCGAGATAGGAGAACTAGCCCACAACATGGCGGATATTTAGCGAAAGTAGAGTTTTGAGTGTATGTTTATAGGAACTTTTTTCTTTATTTTAACTAATAGAACCAGCCCATGAATTGCAGTAGTATATGGACATTATACATAGAAACATATATAAAGTAATGAATTTTTCTGCTCTTAATTACTTACGTAAGTGCAAAAATCTTTGAAGATTATGTATTAAACTATAAACAGTTGAATATATAAAAAAAAAAAAACTCCGCTCTCCCCTAATTCGCTTAGTTCATGCTTCGTATCTCTATTTTTTCAGAGATAAGTTATTTATTAATTTAAAAATTCAAAATTAAGATATACATACTTCCTTGTGTGATCCAAGTGGTATCTCGGAAATTATAATCAGAACATAAAGATTCATTGAAATTTCCAGTAGAATAACTTCCTGCAAATTAAAATTTTTTAATTTTTATAAATTAATAAAAAAAGTCAATGAGATTTGAATATTAATTGACATACAAATTAACTCATTATTTGAAACAATAAATACTTTGGCTTTAGAATGAATTAATCCTATTATTTATTAAATTACATATCTGAAAAAAATATTACCCCAATCGGGAATCGAACCCGGGTCATTGGATTGGTAATTCAAATACAGGCCTACTGGTACAGCGTTGGATTACCAATCCATTGACCAATGGTTCGATTTTCGGTCGAGGCAAGTTTTTTTCAGCTGTGTGAGTTTTAACTATGTTTTAAAAGAATTTCTCATAGAACAATATATAATTAATTATTTAACAAATTTTATTATCCTTACCAATTTGGAATTCCATTACGTTTATTCCTCTATTCTTCAGCCAAATGCAAGTGTAAAGTTCTTCTCCACTGTAACAAGACAAGTAGACAAAATTTAATTTAATTAATATCACAGTCTATCAGATGTTCCTGAATTTATTTCTACAATTAAACTTTGATATTATTGACAGTTAAATGGATAAGTTAGACATTTTCCTGTACACCATTTTTAATTCTATTGCTATTGTTTTTAAACTTACCATTGGGTTCGGGCAAAAACGAAAAAACGTTCTGGATTCGCTGCTCTATTCAAACATCTTAAAGTGTATGTTTTAAATTTCTCATGATCAATATAGGTAAATGTATTATTTTCTACTGTGACGTGTTGCCATTTACCTTCAGCCCATTCAGGGAATCTATCACAGGAAGAAAATATTAAAAATTTAGGAAATTAACATATTATTGGAGATAGAAAAACACTCAAATAAATATTGTAATTTGTTGCCTACATGCATTTTGCGGCATAAGCGGCATCAGGCCATCCTTTAGAAGGGATCGGAGTTAGTATTACTGTCTCATATCCGGAACTTGAAGATATTAAATCTGTAGTACAAGTTGAATCTTTTGAAAATGCCATTTGGATGCTTCCAGTTCCACTGATTTCACGAAACATCTGAACATGAGATGAAAAATATTTTTTAATATATTATAAAATAAACATCCACTGTCAATAAATACTTACTGCACAACGATATTTCGGTTGCTTTTCTGCTGGAGAATGTCTGTCCAAGAGAGCCAGATAGTATTGATTATTATTTGCTGGCCAACTACCCAGGCACTGGAATGTCATGTCTAAAAGAATAAAAGTAATTATTAGTTAAATATTACTAAATACTTGAAAAGAAAGAAAAGATAAAAATTTGGCAAAAGAAGAATTTTAAAGAGAAACTTGTTTAACAAGGGGTGACGCAACGTTGCATCCCCTCAACTCCGGTTGACTCAATGAGGAAGAGTTCGTTCAAGAGCGCAGAAGCCCAGCATATGTACATTTTCTTGCGCAGAGCTTGACTAGACTCAACACATTTACACCTCGATTATTAGTTAATAAATTACGAATTAAAAAGATGATTTACTCATTGAAAATTATTTGAACAAATCTCACAAATTTTCTAACATTTTTGATATTGTAAATTTAAATTTTATGTAAAAGTTTCACTTCTCTAGTGTGTAGTATACATATTATGAGTATTTATGTGACTTTGAATTCTTACCAAAATGTTCTGAAAGACATTGTTTAAAATGAAGGTTTAATTCAGCGCCAGATGGACAATTGTCGAGTTCTGACATAGGAGTATGACAAGCGAGTTTATTTTCCAAATCATCATTGCGATTGTAGATGAATGTAAATCGTCCATTAATAGGACAATATACGGGACGAGTTTCTTCACCGAGAAGATCTTTTGTTTCTAAAAATTAAAATAAAATAAAATAATTCTCTTCTGTTGCAATTATTACTTAAGTGTGTAAATGTCCGTCCGTACTGTTTTCAAATTTGGAACAGCAACAAATTTAAATACTCACTGTATAAAATAATACGACTTAAAGCTCTGTTTCTTGATCTTTCATCTGGGCAATTGGAGGTTGCAACTTCTTCACTCATATAACATTTATCAAGGGATTCAGCAAGGAATTCGATGACATTTCGAGAACGAGGTTGTAATTGAAAACATCGGAAACATTCGGGTGTTCCAGAATTATGAAGGCCCCCAAGGCTAAAAAATAAATAAATAATTTATTAATTGGATTGGAAACAAATATTATAGTTTGTATCCTGGCAATAGCGTGCAGAATTCAATCCACCCGAGATAAGGCTTCCAGCTTTCTCAGTCTGTGGGTTTCTCCCTCTCTCTATCTTTTTTATTATTTTGTATCGCGTAGAAATATGAGAATAAAACAAATCAAAATGTCTCTTTACTCATTTTTTCTTTAAAGAGACACAAATTAATATTTTAAAGAAATTTAAAGGACAAAAAACTTTATATGATTTTTTTGTAGATGAAACATATGGAAACCGAGTAAGAAAGCAGTCCCTATTTAACGCCCCTGAATTCCATTTTCCCTTTCGACCTTCAGCCCCCACACATTCTTCAAAAAGCTGTTATTTCCTTCACCTGTCCATATTGTGGAGCTATGATAGAACCATTAGAACTCACGTGTTCTGTTTTTTTTTTTTTTTTTTTTTTTTTATATAATGATGGTACAAACCTGTCCTTGAGCACGACATTGGTGTCAATGCGACGATGGCATTGACCCCAAATCGATATTGTTTCAGCTGTAATAGCAACTTGCGAATATTGCACTGGAGAGCCGGAATTTAAAGGACTCGATTGCATTAAAAATTCTCCCTGAAGATCGAGCGGGAAATAGCATGCTCCCAGGCCTGAAAAAAACGAATTTTATTAATTGCTAGAACGCAAAGAAATAAAATTTTATAAATAAAAATAAAGCCAATGGATATAGAGAAAAGTCCTAAAATTATACTAAGTGAAATTTTTTGTATTTAATCGCTTTATTACAATTTTTCTTAGCGCTACTCGTAAAATATAAACACTTATATTATAATTTGAGAAATTTCACATAAAATAACAAGATTAAATTTGAAGAGGCGGATTTATAACACAATTCGGGTTTGACGAAACAAATTTTACCTTAGTCTCCTCCTTGGTAAGGAAAGTGAAAGGTAATCTCTCCCCCCAGTAAAAGGCCGTCCAAGTATTAAAATCAAAATAAAATTTAACTTGATTTTACGATATTTTTTGGAGTTGAAGGTCACCCTTAGAAATGGGGGGAGAGACCCTTAATAATCTCTTTGCCTCTGCATTTCCGATTCTTTTATTGACATAAATACTTTTAAATTTGCAAATTGTAAAATCGGCTTAAACACAAACAATACATTAAAATCAGTTTGAACGATATGTTATCTTGTGCTTAATTTCCCAGACTTTCTGGAGGAAACTTCATTCGCCATTTACTCATATATCAATTCTCGAGATTTCATTTCCGTTTTTTTGATTTCGTAATTAAAAAAAAAAAGAAAATTTCCGCCAATGGCGAAACTCTCTAAAATGGCTCCGGACTTCGTTTTTTTTGACATCTTTTCTCTCTGGCACTTGGTATTGATTATGCGAATATAGTCTTCTTCGTCTAACTTGATTGAAATAAAAGGCAAGCCGTCGTTCTCAAAGTTACCTTGGCTAATGCGCTCCGTCAAGGTGAAGGTCGTTTTGGAAGATATTACTAATATTTATTTAGTTATTTCATCTTAAAAATATCATTTCGACTTTTTAATAAACAAAACAAAATGAAAAAAGTAAAAAAGTAAATCACTCATGGGATCACATCTTGTGATTTGCCCGAGCTAAGGTTGGCCTTCATTTTTATTCCCTCATTCGAGTCTAAAATTTAAAAGTATTCGTTGAAACAGTTTAAAAATAAAATAGACAAAAATTTTTATTATCATCATTAGTGTATATAAAGCGCTAGTCACTGACTTCCTGAGTGTAGTGTGTATGTGCCTGTCAGGGCGCTGATTGGCCAGAATAAAAGGAAGTTGAGTTAGAGGGAAATTTAAAACTTGAAGTTAGAGAGGGCGAAATGCAAAATTTCCAAACAGTGAGCAAGAAAAAATTTGATGCAATTACTCGCCGAGGGCGAGCAAAGGGGTCAGGAGGGGGGGGGGTAGTAGCCCCCTGGCAAGCGATAAAGCCCGCCTCGCTAGTCAAAAATATCACGAAAGCAAAAATAATTTTGACCCGGGCCCTCCATCATGAGCAGGCGAATAAAACGATGACATCAAGGCTGGTCTATCATTTTCCGGATAATGCTAATATATTTAAAATTTTACATTTTTTTTTATTTAAAAAATCCTGACTATCGGTGGGAAAAATGGCTTGTGGCCTGATGCCAACACTTTTGTAAATAAATAATAAATCCTGACAATAACTAAGAGAAGAACGATCTCTCAGAGTAATTCCAAAATGACCTTTTCTAAGTTCTTGAAACTTTTCCAGAGTTGCGCAGGATGAGATAATAAACAGGCGTGCTCGTTTAAATTAACTTATTTAGTATGGAAATTACATAGATAAAAAAGTAAAAATGGAATATCAACTTTTTTTTAACCATTGCATCTACTTCCGTTGACATGTTTACTGCTCGCATTCCCTTTACCATCTTCTCTTTGATTAAAAATTTTTAAAATAATTAAAAAAAAAACGATTTTTTTTATCTTGGTGCACCTTAAAAAATATAACTTTCATTTATAATTTGAATTTTTTTACAAAAACTAAAAAAATTTGTTCACATCCATCGATCAAAAACTTACAATATAAAATTAGCACAATTATCATACCCCCCCCCCCTAGGGCATTTCCCTTATAGAAGTTAAATAATATGAAGGGAAATTAAATTCCATATTAGAAGCACAACAAAAATAATTTCCGAAATAAATCACCTTGCCCCCTCCCCCCTCCCCCCCCAAAAAAAATATACTCTGGATCCCGTGGCTTCAATATTTGATTTCTCATTCGAAATTCTTCCTAAATAAATATAATAATGATATTTAAAAAAAAAAAATTAATTTTAAGAGTATTTTTATTGTTTTCAATGTGATTAAATCCATGTTTTTGTTTTATTTGTTTGGCGCAGGCTCGCACACGCCTCGAGGGAAATCTCAAGTGACCTGGAATCGCAGGCTGTGACTCATTTTATGACTACCTTCTCACGAAAGATCCAACTCCAAAATGTGAGTAACAAGCACATTTATTATAGGCCTATTTATTTATTTTAATAAAAAATATTAATAAGAATGACTAATTTCTGTTGATATTTTTAATTATACTGGGGTTCCCAAACAGCGAAACGCGAATTTAAGGTTAAAAAAATTTTTTTTATTTACTGCCATGCCTGAAATTCCCTAGTACTTTATGCAAAAAGTTTGGGATCCACTGATATATTATACTATTTCGACGGGCTTTCCAACTAGCCAGGGGGCTCTGCCCCTGGACCCCCCTTGCCCGCCTCAGGCGCGCAAGTTTATTGCCAATTTGGGATATTTCTTGTTTTGTTAAGATGTTAAGGAAGGATCTTGAGTTAAAGCGAGGCTACCGACTGGCCACAGCACAAAAGGGTCTATTTATGACTGTTTAAAGGGTCAGTCGATTGCGTGCTCTATTCTTTTTTTCCAACTGCTGCGTAGCTCCTCCCACAGCCCCATGTCGTATACCCAGAAAGCTGGTAACAGAGCACAAAGGATGCCCTAAAATTTTCAAGCCATCTTCTAGATATGTGTTCTGATGTTGAAGAAATTTGATTATAATTAATTTTACAAAATATATAAGAGATTCAAATTATTACTATGTTACTCCCTGGTCCATGCACTATAATTTCAAATAGATTCATTGAAAATTGTGGATTTCTATAGAACATATACATATATACATTTTTCCCATATATTATATATTTTCATTTTTATAGATAGATAAAAATACTTTGGTCCTGGTCAAAATCAATCTGGGACAGTGGTGGCTTAAGGATTTTGTTAAGGGGGGGGGGCGAAATTCCTACCCTAGAAGGGGAGGGGAGGGCTGCTTGTGTTTTTCAAATTATCCATTCCGCATACGTATTTCTTGGGTTAAAATTTCCATAAATATCAAACCATCTGTACACTTGATGCATTCGTCATTAGCCCGCTCTTCCAGTTTATCTTTTTGACCATCAAAATGGACTTAGAAATTTTGATGCTTGGAAACGCGATTCAAATTTTGGCATGCAAAGGAAGAACGCATTAAGCGGAGGTCGTGTCCGTGCGTCTGTCTCTCCGTCTGCGCGATTCAATGCAAAACTCACTTCCTGGAGTTTAATTTAAATTATTTTGACAATCTAATCGCTAATTCAAACAACAAACAAAAAAGTCAAACTTTTTTTATGAATATTAGAGATGATAGTGAGAATATTATATTTTAATTGTAATTCATGCGTTGCTTCCGTTATTAGAGCTATATTAATCATTAAAATGTTGTACATTTAATGCACCGAGGTATTATTTAAATTAAATTAGGCAAATTCAGGCTGGTGAACTTTTAATGATCCTTCCAAGAAAACTTGTTCGATTTATTCGAATGAATTTGAATGGGAATAATTATAACGAAAATTGCATTTTAAATGGTTCTAGTATAATAAGGAAGAATCTCTCAAATTATTCAATATCTTAAGATGCCCTATTTTTACTTTTTACTTTTTCTTAGATCTATTTAATTATTTATAATCTATAGAAAACTTATGTCTTTAATCACAAAATGATTGGTGTCAGGATTTCGACGGAAATACACGGTTTAAAAAATGGGCACCCCAAAATTGTCTGCGTGTTAACAAAATTCATAAACGAGAATCAACTCTAAACTTTTTGATACAAATTTTTTTGAAATGCATTAACCCTAAATTGTTTGATGCTTACTTTACATTAGCCAGACGGGGATGGGCAGGAGGGGGGGGGGGGTTAAATCCTCGGGGCCCAGGCCGATACAAAATTTTTTTTTCAACATGACTTGCAGGGGATCAGCGTCATCACTAAGTTTAAGAAGCTTTTATTTTTTCAAAATCTGCTCTAACAAATATATTTGAGTGAAGAGTCCTGAAAGAAATCTTCTCTGACTTCGCATTAATTTTTCGTTATATCAAGTGCGTTTAGCAGATGGGATTTTTTTTTAGATCTACAGTATATGAGTGATTCAAAGTGGACCAAGTCCAAAAGCAAACAATTTTCTTATTTTTCCCTTTTTGGATAATAAATTATGGTAGTTATTCGGTGTAATAATGAACCATGTCCGAATTTTAATACTAATCCTCCAGAGTGCAGCAGTTCCTTGATGCAAAAAAAAAACATTAACTTTACCTACCCAACCTAAGGTTGGTGGGCAAAGGTAAAAATATCTGAAAAAAAATCCAAAAATTTAAATATAAAATTTAAAATGTGTACTTAGATAAAGTATAATTTAAGGGGCAAGTTCTTGATGATTGCTGAGATGCAAAATAAATAAATGTTTTATATTTAAGAGAAATTAAATATAAGGCTTTAATTTTGATTCATTTTTTCTCAAAAGAGTTAAAATTGGACTTAGTTCACTTTTGCTCTGACCCCCTTATACCTATCCATACTATCAATAGATCTGAATTTTTTTTTTTTTTGCCAAAATTATTTTATGAGGAGTTTTTAAGTTCAAATCACTTGAGATTAACAACCTGTTCTAAGTTGAATCTAATTTAATTTTCTCTGGAAGTTGAAAAACATGATATGCATCCGTCTGTTTGGCTATCCGGCATGCACTTTTTTTAATTAAAATTTCTCTTGAACTGGTCAAAAATAATTAATATATAATTCATCAGGAAACGCTATTGCACATTCTCTTAAAGTTGGCACATTTTATTCCTCACTTCTCTCACCCCTCGATTTGGAAAATCCTTACAGGAAGAAATAGAACAGGCCGGCCCGACGCACGGTCTGACGCCTGTTGAAAATATAAAAGGAAGGAACAGAAGATTGCCAGTCCCAGCTCGGGTAGGTCGTGGTCGCCATCCACGTACCCACAAGATGTGCATAAAACGTGTGAAATAAGTATGCATACAAAATTAGATTTTCCTTCTATAACAAAAATTGTATTTGCGTTTAAAAAAAAAAGTTTCCTCTTCAAGTGACTCGCCCCCAAACAAATCTTGGCTACGCCTGGAGGTTCAAGCGATCACTTGGCCAAAAATATATGCGACGATGACTAAGCCAGGTCTGATCGAGGTTGTTGAATATTAAATCTGATTTAAATATATATATGTCTCACATGCTGATAAAATCCAATCTCACCTCTCTAGGGGGTACCATCCACCAATTGAAATATCCTCCGATGGATTATGCCTCGATTTTTATGCATATTGCACATGTTTTCAACTAATTAAGAAAAAAAATGGGCAACTTCTTACTTTCAAGAAAGATCTAAAATTTCCGTTGTTGGTTTCTCTATTTATTTTTAAGAAATTATTAATACATACGTGTCTATTTATCATGTCATATTATACCGTTGGTAGAGATTAAGTCAGTTTTGATATGAAATCCGAGAACCAACGAAACTCAATTTCTTCGTATCTTGGCCGTTGGTAACTTGTATGACGTAAGCATGGCTTGGTACTGAGTCAGAAAATTCCTTGGTTCGAGAGAGGAATTTATTGCCTCCTCCTAAATCACGTAGTATGTAAATATTTCCGACGTCTATCATGACTTTGTAATACAAAACAAAACAAATTTTGTTTTTTATGATGGCCGGCACATCTGAAGCCTTAGGCGCACATCATTTTGCCCCCTCCCCGCTCTCAAAAGCCTAAGGTACATAATTAATAAGTAAATCGTTTATAAAAGAGGGAAATTCATTCTATCATATATGAGATCGTTGAAAATTATTTATTTTGGTTGAAACGTGATGTGAGCCTTATTAGTATTCACGGGCGTTGCACCGCTGAAGATCTTGTCCTTTTTGGTGCCATCCTCAGAATTAAAGCTTTTTTTTATTAGTCTTTTCGGCATCTTAGGCTTCTTAGGGAGAGAGTTTTTATAAGAAATCATTTAGAAAAGTAATAAATCTTTTTACTTTTTTAGGTCTTTTGAAAGGAATAGAAATAGGGTGTCCATACGTACGGTTTTGAACGGGACACTACCGTTTTTTATTTATTTATTTTTTTTTTTCATATTTCTTGGCCGTACCGTCGTTTTAATAAAAATGTCAATTTCATTCCGTTTTTAACAAAACTGAACCTCTCGTAAGACTTTATGCTAAGGAATACGTAAAATTAATTTAATTCCTCCCTTTTGAAATTCGCCAAATTTTTGTATTGGTTCTGTCACTACAGAATAATTGTTTGTAGAATTAGAATGTTTATAGGTCCTATAATAAAACTTTTTATCATGAAATATTTTTTTGTATGCTATTATGACCAAGAGCGGATACAAAGGGGGGGGGGGGTAAAGGGGGTAATTACCTCTCCCAAGATTTGAAAAAAATACTTTTTTTTGAAAAAAAATTTATTTTTAATGTAAAATTTTCAAAATTAATACTTAAAAATTTGATTTGTATTTATATTCTGGCAAACAAGTACAGAATGCGCCTTTAAATTACCGAAATTAAGAAAAAATAGTGTGCTGTGCGACCAGTCACACCAGATTACCCCCCCCCCGAGAAACACCTCTGGATCCGCCCTTGATTATGACCTTTATGTACAATATGCATAAAGACGTTAAAATTCTAATCCCATGCATACCTGACGGGTTTTGTTTAAATAATAAACAAGTGGGAATTAACTATTTTGAGAAATCCCTATTTTATAAATAGCCTATTAAATAATAGCTGCAAGCTGAATACCTCCGTTTTTGCTTACTGGTGGGTAGGCAACTCAACTGACTAAGAATTGCACAAAGCAATTTCTAGACGATCCAAACAAAACAGCGAAAATTTCTTTCTCTCCACTTCCCCTCACGATAAAATATTTGTATATAAACACATGCACCGCACCTTCAAGCGGAACCATCATTAAAAACAATACATTTGGCAAAATTTATTTTGAAATCATAAATATTCAAATATAATGATAAAAAAAAAGGATCAATGTGCGCAGACAGTAAAAAAACACGAATACATAAAATGAACATATAAAAAAGCGAAGCTTCCTCCCTAAGAGAAAAAAAATCATTCGTTTAATTGGAAACGAATTTTGTAAGGAATTGATTAATACTTTCTTATTTAGGATAAAAAATTCGCTTCACCAAGGACAAAAGGTTTTTCTTTTTAATTTTGCTTGCAATCTCGTCAGATTTCTTTATCTTTTTTCTTCTAATATTGAATATATATTTTCAATATTGTCCTGTGTTTAATTTTTTCTACAATCTAAAAAAAGGTCGGTTATTTTTAAAGCATGGATGCTCATGTGTGCCTGGGTCTCTTTAGCTCAGTGGTTTCGTTAATGAAAGGTCTGAAAGACAATTTATTTTCCATAAGCTCTCTTTGTTTAGTAAGAAAATCAAAATTTATTAAAATGGACACTACTGGTTTGTTAATATAATATTTAAATAGGCAATATAATATGCTATGGGCCTAATTGCTGCTATTCATACATAACAAAGGTGGAGATGTTTTTAAAAAGCGACTCGACTATTAGATACTTCTTATTCCATATTCAGCTATTAAAAAAATAGAAAAACTTTATAAAGTAAAAACTTTGGAATTTTAATGAGTTCTATTATTTTTTTTTTATCTTTGTTAAATGAAACTTAAAAAAATGAATTTTTTTTGCTTGTTTTTATTGAGATCATCCTAATGTTTGCATTATTTCATGGTGCAATCCTTGTGCCGGTTGAACCAAAACGTTGCTCATGGTTGCGGAACAGCTTCAGCTTCTCATCCAGTTAAATCTATTGCCAGCACTATCTGCACCACTCGCTTTCGCTCTTCGCCTTTTGCTCTTTCAAGTGACTGGGGGTGAAATTTTACAATATTTTTTCTCGAAAACGAAACGCTCTTTAAATCGAGTTTCATAAGATTTAATATTAGCACTCACTACAAGTGAAGATGACGTAAGTCGGTCCCCCATCAAGACTGCAAATTCTTCTTCTCCCTCTTTATGCTAGTCTTTTTCCTTTCAATCCTTACGTCACAGACTCTTCATAAAAGTAAAACGAACTCAAAACTCGAATTTAAAGAAATTTGTTTAAATTTTATTTTTTTTTCCTTTCTAAAAAAATATTCAAGGTTTCGAGAACTTCTAAACTTTATCATAAATAAATATAATATTTTTAATAATAATAGACTAGTAATAAATAAATATATTTTATTTTTTCATAAATAAATATGAATTTACCTGCTATCACGTGACAATAAACATAATAGAAAATTATTCGGATATAGAAATATAACATTGTCGGTTTGAAATCTGTTAAATTTTTTATTAAATATTTCCCGCTTATCGTCGACCAAGCGCCCACAAAAATTTCCAGAGAGGGCAAAATTTGTTTTTTTTTTCTGGAAATTGACGCTTAAAATACAAAAGACAGATGCAACCAATCAGAAAGAATATATATTTTATTCCTTTCTTTTCTATCTTGTATAAAATAAATATTTATTTGAACTAATGATTTTTAAATACTTGGAAACAGGGTTGAAGCCAAGGGGAGGGGGGGTCCAAAGCTCCTGAACTTGATAATAAAATTTTAAATACTGTTAGAAATTATAAAAAAATATTTCATATTCTTTAAAATTTATTAATTTGAGAGGGGGATTATCTCTCAGATCATCCAACCCCTTCCCCCTCCTTGAAAAAATTTTATATTATTTATAATATTTAAAAATACAAGTGGCAAAGCCCGCCTAAGGCGAGCAATATAAAATTTTTCTATTTCATTTTTTTTTTTTTTAATTTTGTACTCTGTACAAAAAAAATTTGAAATATTTTACTTGAGAGGCTCTGAAAAATGTTACTTCAACTTTCATCTAATTATTTTATTTTTGTTTTAACTTGCTTTACTGATCACTCTATTCTGTGGTTGCATTTTTACTTTTTTTTTTCTTTCGTTTTTTTTTTTCCTACTTCTCTTTACGATTTCCTCTGCTACAACAAATATTTTTTTTCCCTTTCAGCTTTGTGAACAAAAAGAGGTCGAAAAAAACCTTCACTTAAGGGAGCACAAGTGGAAGACCAGAATCAAATTTTTTGCTTAAAACTTCTATTCGCTTGGACATTGTGATTATGTTAGAAATGGGAGAAAAAAGAATTCCAATCTTCTTAAAAAAAAAAAAAAAATTATTCGATCTTGCTTTGAAAGCATCTACCTTGAAAACTTTCTGCGTATTGGACTTAATTGTCTAAAATTATTTGATTGAAGGGATGCTTAATGTTTTAATTCCCTTCGTTATTCGAGCTACTTTTAAACTGCAGTTTCCTAATCTCATGACTTTGATCTTGATAGGATAAAAATGCATTTTCTCGGTGTAATTTTTTCAATTTCTCAAAATAATTTTATCTTTTAGGAACTTTTTTTGTATGTAAATAATTAAAAATTTCGCTGATTGAATTATTTCAGAAAAACTTCCCTAAATTTTCGCCAATGATTCAGCAAAAAAAAAAAGTTTTTTCTATCCTAATAGTTCTTTTGGAAATTTTTCTTGCAATAAGCAAATTATTTTTACCTCTACAAAAATGTACAATTACAGCCAAGCATTTACGCGAGATGGTTAAGAAGCGTGAATTCTTAGCTGTAATTTTTGTAGAGGCAAAAATAATTTGCTTATTGCAAGACAAATAATATCCATTGTATGGCAAATTAGGGATCGGATTCTTAGACTAAATTAAAATCAAAAAGGCAAAATAAAATAGAATTTTAAACAAATTTTAGGCATATTAAAGACCACAATATTTAATTCATTAATTTTTACCTAAATTTGTTTTAGTTTTCAACAAAGATCCATCTATTGTATTTTCAATAACGGTTTATACGGTTCATATCGTGGGATTTCTTAAATATAACTTTTAAAAAAAATTTTCAATCATATATTTATATAATTTAATAAAAATTGAGAAGTTATTAGCATTATAATAATTCCCCCTTATTACTGTAACTTGCAAATGTTTAAGGCTTGCAGTTGCGGCCGAAACGTACCCAGTAAAAAAGGGGATTGTTTCACTTTATACCGGTAATTTAATATTTTAATTTCAAATTAAAAAAAAAACAGTTCAAAGTATTTAAGGTATTTTTTTAGGAATAAAAAAAAAAATCGATTTATAATTTTCAGGTTTTTCAGATGCTTATGAAATATTAGGATTAAATTTAAATGAATCACTTGAAAAAATTATCTTTCTAAATCCTTGGCTAAAATATAGAGAGGTTTTTCTAAAAAAAAAGAATGGATGTTTTTAGGAGTGTTAAATAAAATAGAACAAATATTGTAGCCTTTTATAATTTGTATTAGGGGAGCACAAGCAAGGAAAAAAATGTTACATTTGGCTAGCCTGCTAAATTATCGTATAATCAGTCGTGTGTTAAGTTTAAAGATCGCCTCGCTGACATCTGCACGGGGAAATTAATAAAAATTCTAACTGACATTCACTCGGGTAGAAAATTTAAATTTTTAACATCTCCGTGGTTTATCGGTTAGCTCCATTATTGGCTGATAAGGAGAATCTGGTTCGATTGGCACAAAAGACTTCCCTAAATTGTAAAGAAGACGACGGGGGCTGCGTGGTGACAAATAGGGCAAACTCAAGTTGAAGAATTGTACAAGACCCTTTGTGTTGGTCTTAAAACATTCAATAATGCCTTGGCAATCGACATGTTGAGACTTGTGCTTTAAAATCAGAGACGATCCCCCCCCCCCCCACACACACATTTTTGTTCTGAAAGTGGAAAAACATATAAGGAGAAGGGGAAAAGAATTTTGGGCTCAGTGCTTTATATTGTTGTTTATAGAAAATAGCCAACGATCTTTTAATTTTTTTTTTACTACTATTTGAAAAATTCTCAAAAAAAAAAGTTTTATCTGAATGACGGCGGTGATCCGAATAGCAGAGCTTATAATAGCTCTCTTGTGGGAGGTAGACCACCCAATTCACCTGGCCACCTTACCTGTAAAGGGCCTTGTATTGAAACTTTAATGGATATAGGGGGCATACTTGAATTTATTATAAAAAACATCTATTAAATAAAAGATTGATTTCATACTTTATACCAGGGCTTTAAAAAAAAAAAAAATACCTACTTAAAGTAGGAGAAAGTAATGTAACATTGTGTCGACAATAAATATTAACAAAATGTAAAAGTGTCTAGGCCATTAAACATATGTAAAAGCACCTCGTGTGCTATGCCCCTACCCCCCTACCCCCCCCCCCATAAGATCTTCCGGTGGAAGCACCGAGCCGCTACGACTGAGCTGCTCTAACATTTCATTTTGCTCAGGTCAACATAATGCTTCTCTCTTTTACATTATATTCCGAACATTTTTACAAAGCTCAAGAATATTTCGATTGTGCGATTTTGAAAAGAAGCAATGGCCTAAATATTTTTTCCTATCCATTTATGCAAAATATTTATTCTAATAGCTTGCGCCGTTTTTATAAGCAAACTAGTGATTTTGTTTTTTTTGTTTTTATTCGTTTATAAATCGATGATGGTTTAGAGAAGTTTTATATATTTTGACAACAAAAAAAAAACGTTTTAATTTAATTATTGAATCCGTGAAATTAAAAATTATGTAGCTTGAAAAGAAAACAAACAGAACGATAATTGCGATTTTGATTATTTCCGGACCTGCCCTTCATTCAACAAAAGGGAAAAATACCGTAGAATGAAAATTTTGGAAGTGGAGGGGATGGCAATCGCACCTCACCAAGCATGCTTTAAATAGGATGTTTAAATTTTATTAAAAACCACTGAGAAATAGGACAAAAAGAAAGAATCTGCTGTGACTGGTCACACCAGATTTTTTGTGTCGAGATATATTTAGTTTCCCATAGCACCTTAGTTCCAAACTTGCAATTTAAATGTTGAGTGCTTGAAACACTCTATGGTTATTTTTCAAAATTTTAATCTCATATTTGGACATTTTATACACAAGAGAGAATCCTTATTTCGTTGTACAAGAGAGAATCCTAAACAAATACAAAATTTCATAAGAATTGGAAAACATTTTTTTAAATGTGTAAAAAGTTTCAAAAAGGACCGACCCCCTTTTGAATCGAAATTTACATGCAAATCCCCAAAGGGATTTAACATTGAGCTCTATGGAAGGAAGAGCCGGAAAATGAATTTGAAAAATCTGAAATACATCAGTAAAGTGTACTTCAAACAATTTTCACGAAAAATTTTACTGATAAACTTTTTAAAGAGTATCTAAAAATAGTTGATTTATATGAATTTTAATCAAAATCGTTTAAGTGAATTTTGAGAAAATCAAAAAAAACTAAAAAAGTAAGCCTATATCAGTAAAGTACTAGTACTTTTTGGCCGATTTTGTTTAAAAGCTTCGTGTTTCGTTCCAGGGGGTACCTAACTACATGAATATCCATCAAAATGTCGAATTTTTGACATGATCGCAATACTTTCTCTATATATTTCATATATAGGATAAGAGAAAGTAAAATGGCCTTTTTTAAAAACACTTGGAATGTGTCATATATCAAGAGTCCGCTTTTACGCTCCAGAGCACATTTCTTTTTCCTATTTTTATAAAATAAAATCGCTTCCTACAATAAAAGAAATTCCTGAACAATGAAAATTATATCATATTCTATTTCCGATTCTCAGCCTCCAAGATCAAAATTAATTATATATAATTATAGTCTGATTCAAGGGTATTTGAACCCTTCCCTCACCCATCGGAGGAATTGTTACTTTAATTTATTTATTAACTCGGACAATAAGGAAGTCTTTGATAGTGTCAATAAATTCCCAAAGATTGCTAATATTCTAATTTTTGAGAACATATAATATTTAAGTTATTTAGCTGAAGATATAAAAAACATCCGGACTAATTGACATCAGAAATCTCGGGTAATACAAATTTAGAAAATCCCGGAAAAATTGAAAATAGCACAACCTGCTGTACTGAAGATGAAGTCATCTCCCTGGCATCGGTATCTTTGCATTAAACTGAAAAAAAATATTTTTTTACCCAAAGGCATTGAATTAAATAACTATATCTTAAGAAACGATAAAGAATAACGTCTTGCTTTTTTTATAAAAAATATCCCCCACCCCTCGGCCTGTTTTATAAAATCCCTCTAATTATTACTACACTTAGAGAATTTAATCGAATTATATTTCTTATCCATAGTTTTTCTTAAAACAGATAACGAAGACATTTAGATAAAAATATAATATATTTATTTTATTTTTTAGGTATTTAATCTAAAATAACAATAATAATTTATAAACCGTTAAAAAAATTCCAAAAGAATAAATAATTGTTGATTATAAGATAAAAAAAGTATGCATTTTCCCTTGACTTATTTTTAGATAATAATTAACTGTTTTATAAAGTTATATGTGAAAATGTATTTTGATGCTTTAAGATAGTTATATATGGGTTATAACATTTACATGAGTCAGAGGCGTAACTACATTGATTGCCCCCCCCCCCCGCAGGTGTAAGAATGCCGTCCCCCCCCCAAAAAAAAAAAAATAAATAAATTTTTTGTTAATATAGAATTCCAAAAATTTTAAATTTGAATACATTTTAATATTTAGTGGTGCCTCAAAGTTTAGAAAAACCGAATTTTTAAAGTTTTTTTTAAACATTGGACACCCCTAATACAAACAAATCCCCTCCAGACCCCCCGGAAGTCGTCTGTCCGGATTTGACCTCAATTAAGAGATATTTTAAATTACTTTGGTTTGGAAAAAATGTTTTTCTCGCTTTAGAGAGAAATAAAAATTCATAAATCGGGATCATTTGCGATTGCCAAGGCCAAATGCTGTAAAAAAACATGGGAGTTAATTCCGAGCAGCCCTTCTAGACAATCTCAGGAGTAATTAAAAAAATAATTTGTGAGTTGGCCTAAAATTCCAAACATAAACATCTGGACAAAGCCCTAACTTAGTGACGGTCAAAACTCTGAAGAGATAACTAACATTTTACTGAATAGGAAAAAAAAATTTTTTTTATAATGCATACTGGAATAAACTTGACTTGTTTTGTGAAATTTTATATTTTTTATTTATAAAAGTAATTTATTCTTTGTGTATAGGATAGAAGTGGCATTTCAAATGAATTCATAATTGGAAAATAAACATTACAAATTTCCTAGGACGCAAAATATTTTTGTGATTAATATTTATTTTTTGAAAATTCAACGAAATTTATTATTTGACTGAGATAATATTTTTTTTTCTTAGCCAGTCATGCTGGAAAGGAGCTTTAGGTATTTATACAAAGACCGCAACACATCGGTTCAGGATTTCATATCACGTTTCGGGACAAATTTCAAAATATATCTACATCTGAATCAATACACTTGAATAGTGCTGGCAGTAGAAAAAATATTATCTCAGTCATATAGAGAAAAAAGTAAACCGATTAACAAATTTGTATATGCATTTTGTATTGTGTCAAAGTAAAAGATTATTAAATATATATATATCTAGGCAAATATCATATAAATATTTTTTTATATATATATATAGACACATGAATTAAGTTTAGTCGAAAATGTTTTAGTTTTTTTTATTTTTGCAGGTGTTTTAGGGAGCGCACGTCGCAACTGCAAGGATCCCAAGTTTTTTTTTTCCCAAAAGAAAATTAGGGCAGGACATGCACGAGGTCGAGGTCAAAAAAAGCTAAGAAAATACTACAAATTGAAATTGAGGCTATTGATTACTGATAATAAATTCGAACAAAGGAAGGAATAAGCATTTTTCTAAATTTATGAAATTGCAATATCTTTTTAATTATTAGGTAGTTTATAGTAAAAAAGCTCAGGGGAGGGGGTTCTGAACTCAGCAGTCCACTGAAAGGCTTACAAATTGATTTTATCGCCTAGAGCATTAAAATAATTTAAAAAAGTAAAAACAAACAAAACTATCTTTGTTGTAATTCATTATAAATAAATCACAAAAAATAATAGTTCATTTTATGTGCAATCATTAGAATTTGTTTTTTTCTTTTCTTTAGACTAATTATTTGAGAGTGTGTATATTTCCGCCTATTATGTTAATTATCATATAAATTCATTGTGATTAGCTGTTATTTATGAGTGTTGTCCCTTTTGGAAGGGAAAAAAACGGGATCTGGTGACAGGTTGACAACAAGCTCTTGCCTTGGTTTGGGTATAATGTCTGACATCCGGGGAGCCCATTTTGGGACAAAGAATCGAGATGAAATTCTTTCGGCTTGGGAAGATACAGTCTCTGCTAAAGTAACCTTCACTTGGAGTAAGCAACCTGTGCATTCAAGTCCCCGGTCCCCGGCACTCCGCCCAAAGCCCCGACCCTAGCCCCGGCCCCATTCAGAATTATATGGCCCTGTGGCCCTGTGTGCTGAGTGCTGAGTGCTCTTAGTCATCAGCAACCAACGAACCAGTTGCTAACATTCCATCATCGCTTTTTCGCTTTTTTTAATAGGGAAAGTTATTTGTTTAAAGTGTAATGTATTGAATTCAATCTGGACTTCGAATAAGGTGACAGAATAATTAATTCACTTTTTATGACACGAACAGCGAGATGATAAAACAAAAATTTAATAAGAGAATGGAGATTTCTTTTATATATTTTATGTAAAAAGTCAAAACTTTTCTCTTAATTTTCTCATAGCCATTGAAGATCCTATCCGTGTGAGAAAGAAGCTAAAATGAAAGCATTTTGTAAAAATAAACTTTTAGATGACATTTCCAAACACCTGACTGTGCGTATTCGGATTCGCTGGTGACATATTCGGGAATTGAGGTTGGAATTATTTATTTGTTGAAAGTACTCACAAACAGTCGGCAAGAGGACGATGGCAAACAGAAGGACGAGAGAGCCTATGCCTCCAGGGGGCATGATCACATCCAAAAGTAAGAGCCGAGGCTGAGTAGACGTGTCTGCACGCAGAGTCTTCTGCCATGAATGGAAACGAATGGAAGCCATCAATGAGAGGGGCGGCATTCCAGTCCGGAGATCACGTCCCCTCCACACACACATCCCAACGGAAGCCTTCCCCTTGAGCCGCTCTGCTCACTGAGCAGCCCGAGCCAGAGGCGTAGCGCAGCGCAGCGCAGCCCTAGATCGGCTTTGCCTTTGCCTCAGGCCCCTTTTCACGTCTGTCAGGAAAAAACCCTCGGCTACCCTAATTTGTAGCTTCCCATCATGCAAAAATTATCAACTTAATTGGGGTACAGTCGACACCGCTCTCGCTCGCTTTTTATTTATAAAAATAATATTTGGGTCTTTTAATTTTAAATTCTAAAATTCCATATGATCTCTAGTGATTTTTAAATCATTCTTGCAGTGGGGACATTGGTAAAGATGCGATCTTTTATTTTTTATTATACATAAAATATAATTTTATTTACCTAAAATTTTATTAAATCCTTGACCTACTGCGATTTATTACAGCCCACAGAGTCTAGAGCATTTTGAAAAGGAGCAAGTAGTGCCTGATTTATTGGGTAATTTGAAAGCAGACTTGAGTCTCAGAACTCAGGTCAGAAACAAGCCCCGAAATTACCATTTATGAAATTTTGTTTCTCTGGCTGGGTAGAGGGCTGGTTCTGCCCATTCATTGATGTCCTTTCCAACCAGCGGGAATCCCGTAGCCTCCCCTTCTTCTTCTATCCTCACCTTAATCCCGTGGTGCGGGGTCGGCGGGCCTCATTCTCGCCCTCCACATCCCCCCTATCCAATGCTGCTGTCTTTTTTCGGGCATATGAATTAATAAATATTTAATTATATAAATCCCCCTCGCCGTTTACATACGCGATGTATATAATATCAATTGTTTCATCTGTCAAAGTTCCTCCGCATAAATCTGTTCATATTTCTTTTTCCTTTCTTAATTATTTGCCAATCATATTTTTCAGTTCGATTACCGGTATATAAAATTATATTTAACAAATGTGTGAGTAGTTTAGTCAAGTCCGAATTGAGGTTTATTAATTGAATAAAATCTCGAAAATCTATTTATACACCCGCCTTAAGAAGCGATTTTTCTAAATTCCATTTTAAAGGGCACTAAGTGGTATTTTTTGATTTTAAATAACTTTTAAACGAGATGAGATATCATTTTGCTTTCTTCTTTAGAAGCTTCCCAAAAAGTAATTCGGGATTTTTTTGAAATTCGGCCCCTAAGAAACCCAAATCGCCATTTTTGTGAAAAATGCATTTTTTTATTTGAATTTCTCAATTTATTCAGGACATATACAATGTTTGCTTCTATGCGAAGGGGACAAATTTCTCTCAATTCTCTGACCACGTAATAGCGGGGACTAGAGCCCTGCACGGGCCGATTTTTTTGGCCCGTACCGGCCCGTGTCCGTATTTATTTTTTGACTTCCCGTCCTTAATTTTTTAGCATTCTTAAGGCCCGCCCGAACCCGCCCGAGATTTAGTGAATGAATGAACGAATGTCTAGCAATTTTTAAATAAAATAATTTTATTTAAAAATATTTAATTTTTCATTTATTTTATTTAAATTTATAATAAAAAAAATGTAGGAAAAAAAAGAAATTTTTTGATTTTTTTTTATAGGTCCGTGCCCGCCCGATTTCATTTGCATGCCCGTCCGCCTGAACCCGTTTATTTAAAATTGCCCTACCCGCACCCGTAATTTTTTCATTGCCCCCCGCGGACCGGGCGGGTTACGGGCTTACGGGCCAACCCGTATCCGTGCAGGGCTCTAGCGGGACAGGTAAGTTTCTTCACGGTTAGAGCAAATGTTTCTTATAAATTTGAATTTCATTAAATTCCTATAGAAATGGGAAAAAATAAAATTTTGGATTGAGCATATACAAACTATTGTAGATGTGTAAGCTGGTCTATCCCAAGGGCGGATCCAGAGGTGTTTCTCGGGGGGGGGGGGGGGTTAATCTGGTGTGACTCGTCGCACAGCACACTATTTTTTTTTTTATTTCGGTAATTTAAAGGCGCATTCTGTACTTGTTGGACAGAATATAAATACAAATCAAATTTTTAAGTATTAATTTTTATTTTTTTCAAATCTCGGGGGGGGGGGGTAATTAATTATCCCCTTTGCTTCCCCCCTCCCCCTTGGTCTATCCACCTGTTTGCAGTTTAATAAGGGAGGCGAAAGAATTGGAATAAAGGGAACCATTGGAGAAATATCAGCTCGGGTAACTCGTGGTCGCTATCCACGTACTCACTATGTGTGAGCCCCTGAGTGAATTAAAACAATTTTTAACATTTATATAGTTTTTATGACATAAATATACAACGCAAACGAAATCATTTATTTTCATGCAAATAAATATAAATCAAAATTAATATTAAAATATATTTTTATAATTGATTTTAATATTTAATTAATTTCCAACATTTTATTTTTTTAAATATTTTTCACGTATGTATCAATAATAGAAAAGAGGGAAAATAATTTAAACTGCAACTCAATTGAAAAAATTATTTCTTTAAAATGATTTGAAAATTTAATAAAATATAAAATAGACTAGTATTTTTATGTTGAATTTATTTTTATGAGTATTTAATGAACTTTTATTAGTGATGAAGTTAAATTTAACCAATTAATCGAGCCATCTCCGACCAGCTTAGTTTGCATTTTGTAAGATTTGTAGCTCTTGAAGCCTTGAGTCTTTGGCTCTTTTGTTACTGAGGGCAGATTGATCGGATATCCAACAAATAAAATATTACATCACCAATTATTATTTAAATTATATTCTAATACTTAAAGCTTTATAATACTATTTCGTAAATAAATAAAATGACTATTTTCCTAAATGGAATGTTTTTTTTTATCCTTAATAATTAAAATAACTTTGGTTTATGAAAAATAATCTCACCACGACTAGAAAAAGCGATTATAAAATATAAAATTTCACAATTGTTAAACTTTTTCTTAGGTTTATAGATTTGATTCTAAAATCTAATCATGTAGATTGTACTATATTAAAAACTCTACAGTTAATTATTATAAATATAAAGCATTATTTTAATCATGGCACGATATCAGTGTGGTATTCGAGATCTAAGATAGGCGCCCCATGCCAATGAACCATCGGAGGACATCGGCTTCGTTACTTCGAATTATTGTCTAAAGAGAGCTTTGACCCGGGTGCCTGAGCTTCGTGTCCTCTGGTTTAGAACAACTTTTGTTGGAAAAAAATTCTTATTTTTTCAAAGTTCTTCTTATTCCTATAATTTCGATAGATATTTTCTAATATCAACTTTCAAATTTTGACCCGATAAAGAAAAGTCGCTTTGTTTTCAATGGAGGATTTAGAGGTGAGATGCGGGGGAAGAAAACCTATATTGGATAAATTAACTCTTTGCAGCAAGACGTTTCGGCCAAATTCATTGAGCCATCTTCAGTTGAGTAAGTGGGTTGTTAAATGTGCAAACGAATAACAACTAAGAATTATGATGTTATTATCCTAAAGCAAAGTTCGCCAATTTTATTTTCCAAATTTGCTTCAGGCAATTGACAAATGATGGCTTATGCGGAATCACTCAAAAGACTTAAACAGCTGAAGATGGCTCAATAAATTTGGCTGAAACGTCTTGTTGAAAGGAGTTAATTAATTTATTCCCTAGAGGCTTTCTTCCTGCTTGCTTTCCTCGCCTTATCAATTTTTCACAGCCACATTTCTTCATTAATTAATTGTTTCTCTTAGAATAAAAGAGACCATAAAAAGTTTAGTTTGGATGTTGGGGTCCTCCAAATAGCCTCGAAATATTATCTGGCCCTTTTTGTTAACGACTCTGAGTCTTTTCAAGTGTATAGTCCAAGAAACTGCGCCAATTTATAGCCCTATATATATATAACATTGAATTAATCTGCTTATTCGTTTACTATTTTATTCTAACAATTTAATCTTTTAAATATATAAATCTATTCAGCTACGTTAATCGGAATGGATTTTCCTTTAGGATCGTCAAATCGATCCATTGTTTTTATGTCTAAAATCATTCCGATTCCAAGTGTCATGATTAAAATGAATATCATTGTAACAAATATTCCAGACCAAATGGGAGCGGTCATATAATCATAGCATTCATAGGCGTTTCCAAATTTATTTGTAGAAAGAAAAGGTTGTACCTAAAAATCAATTATTATTTAAAAATGATAATTTAAAAGGAATGTTATTATTTAATTTATTACTTGAATGTCCGAGAATGTAAGAGATATTCCTTTTGGTCCTCTGAAAACGATCTTTTGGCTGCAATGGTACGAATGATCAATTGGAGCTTCAATGCCTTCTGCTTCCAGTAAGTAAGAATTGTCTTCGAATATTACTTCAACTTGATTCAAATACCAATAATATTCTTTATGTCCAGTAAAAATGAAACTAAAACAAAAGGTTTCTCTATTTTGAAAAATATTTTTTTAAGATCTTTTTTAGCATTTAAGGTCATTTAGACCCCATCCCTATTTATTTCAAATGATTCAAATGAAATAAATTTTTCTCGCTTGGGACGGGAAGTGAACCCGGGACCCCAGGCACGAGAAGCTCTGAGTCACGGGTCATGGGCTTGAAAAATATTTAATAAAATAGGAAATTTAAATCTATTTAGCTAAAAGTTTAAAATATAATCAATAACTTACTTTAAAATAATGTCATTTGTATAGCTGACTGAAAATATATAATTATTAATCGTTTCATTGACATCAGTAAATTCCACATCTTTCAGGCTGAAAAAAAATTAATTCACTTCATATTTAATCTAAGAGCAAATAAAAATTGAACAAACCTTATTTCATTTTTAATTTTAAGTACAGGAGGAGTGTTAGAGTAAATGTACACTTCATCAGACCCATTTAAAAATTGATTCTCTTCTTGGGCCATTAAATGTCTTCGAGGCCTATAAGAAACATCTTCTCCAGAATACTAAAAAAAATGTTATAATATTCAATAAATCTATAATAAAATTGATATATTAAAAATGTAATACCCATGATGAATGTTTGGCAGTGTATATAAAAACAATATCGTTGTTTTCTTTAAGAATGTTTTGTATTATTTTGGCCATTATATTATCTAAAAATAAAATTTCAAAAATTTACAAATTTAAAAAAAAATGTTAATTAGAGAGCTGGCTTTCATTCTTTTTACTTAGGGGGACCTAGGGGGACATTGGACCTTTTTTAACGTAAGTGAAGGAAGATTAATTGAAGTTGTGGTGGCAAAATCTTTCGAATCAACATGAAGGGAGTCAATTAAATTTAAATTTATCGAAAACTAAATAATGTGGAGAGTGTGGAAAATAAGATTATCTCAACTGTGGGGTCCATTTACAATTTAATCATCAGTTTTACACAAATAAGTATTAGGTGTAGGTGAAATTTTAGTCAAGGAAGAAGTCTCTGGCCAAGAACCATGAGCGTAGCTAGGGAATTTGGCGGGGGGGGGGGGGGGGCATGGGACCAGCAATCCTCCGGGGAGCCTTCTGGGGTGGGACCCCCTAATAACCCCCATGCCAAGAAACTATAAATGTAGGGTTGTTTCGGCTTCTCATCGATCTACCAAGAGAGAACTCAATCTCCAAGCACGAGTTCATGTGCAGGATTGTCCGGAATATTTGGAGTTTATGGACTTGTGATCTCGATATTCCATTAAAGCCAAAACCCCTGCCTTTAATTTAAGAGTTTCCAGAAGGTCCGTCCCCCTTGGCCGAAACCTTCTCTTTTCCTTAACTGAATTCTAGTATCATCTTTTATTAACAACATAAAAACTTCATCGTGACTTATTTTTAAGAAGTCCTTATTGTTGGTGGCTAAATTACATCTCTGAGAAGGGAAGAGGATTTCTTGTTAAATTAATTCCTTATAAAATATTTTCTTTTTATAAAAAATAACATACCATGTCTTTTAAGAAGATTAGGCCTATTTTCCTCGTTTTTAGCATCTCCTAAACTTACAAAAATATAAGTTTGATTGTAAAGATTTAAATTATTAATATTTTCGGCTTCAGAAACATCCACATAAAGTTTTTTCGAATCGGGTGCTAAATTTTGCACAAAATGTAATGGACTGTGAACCATTGGGAAATAAATTAAATTGCCTCCATTTAGGAAAATATTTTTTAAACTATCGAAAGAACTTTCCCCATTTATGTCTCTCCAGCCAAAGTCTTCACTGCTTAACTAAAAAAAAAATGAAACTCAAAGTCAATATATATTTAATACATCATTTGTAATAAATAAATAAATCTTTTCTCACGTACATTCTCTTCTGAGAAAAACAATAAAGTCTTGTCTCTGAAGTGCTTGGTCAAATATTCAGCAAATTCATCTCCACTCACATATTGAAGGGCTGGAGTTTTGGTTTTTTCAACCGCACTGAAAAAATTTGTATTACTTTAGTTGAAAATATATAAATTTTAATTTATGCTTACTTATATGTCCATATTAAAACTGGAATATATTCTGAAGAAAATACAGAAGCAATTTGAAAAAGAAACAGAAAATTAAATAAGATGAATAATTTAACAGACATGTTCTTTTTTTCGTTTTCTTTAAAGTTCATTCAATTAAAGTCATATGATTTTGCTTTAAATTTAATTAATATCAAATGAACTTTATTTCAATTCCTGTCACTTAAATGTCAATAAAAGGTCACCGATTAAGATGAAAGACGGGAAACTCACAACTAGAAATCGCTCTAGAAATGATGACTGAATTAGTTCGTTGGCTGCCTAACTATTGCAGCACTAAAAAAATAAATAATGGGGGACTTTTAATTTTAAAAAAAAAAAATTATTTTCAAAAATTTAATTTTCTAAATGAGGGGTGGGTAATTCTATTTTTTCAGAGTTGGCAAGTTTTATCCCGGCGTGTATAATACACGGTTTTATACATGTATAAAACTATCACGGATAAAACTAGGCCTATGTATAAAATGTAAAAAACCAACCCCCCTAAGGAAAAAACAGCTTAAAAGCTTTTATGTCATATTTTTTAATGTTTTAGAGCATTGACGATGTTGTTTGCTTTTTATTTAGTGAATAATATAATCAAAATGTTAATAAAATAATTGAAAAATGAAATTCAAAAAATTAAATATGGAAACCTAACCTACAGCTGTCAATTCATTTGTAAGTATATTTATTATTTTCTTTAATTAATTAATATCAAATAATTAAATTTAGTTTGCTTTTATTTTTTTAGGTTTCTGACAAGGAACTAAACGTATGGAAAACTAATTTTAGAATATATATGGCCCGAAAAGTGGAATCTGACAGGTGGTGCAAATCTATTACCTCTAGATTTTAAAATATTTAAAAGTCATATTTGTTTTGGTTTCTATAATAGATAAAGAAGAAAAAACTGTACTACTGTTTTTAATTTTATCTTAATTTGTTCTTTCAAAAGGCATTTTTCTATGGTTAATAAAAAAAAAAAATTGAATTAAAACATTTGGAAAGCATCTCATCTTTATGGATTGGATGAGAGCAAGTACAGGTGCAGCAAATAAAACATGTTAAATAAATAAATAAAGAGAGCTTTTGGATGCCGAAAAGGAGACGTTCCGGACAAAATTTTATTCGTCCATCCTCAGCCTCTCAGTTCTATGTATAAGCTTACCAGGACTGAGGATGGACGAATAAAATTTTGTTCGGAACGTCTTCTTTTCGGCATTTGGCATCCAAAGCCTCTCTTTATTTGCTGCATCTGTACTTGCTCTCTTCCATTCTATAAAATTATCCAAAAAAGAATTATTAAATGTCAAGATAATAAGTATGAATATACTGAATCTTGTTTATATTTAGTTCATGCCAAATGTATTATAAGAAGGTATTGCATACACAAACTTTAAACAATAACTGTATTACAGTACACTGGCTGTTAAGTGTTTAATAATTGTAACATAATAAATAAATGCATTGTATATATACATAAAAATATTTTGTTATTTTTAGGCTGAACGCACACCGATCGAGCAAAAACGTTTTTGCCTGAAACTGTTTTTTAATGCTTTTCTATGGGTCAACGCACACCGAAGAGACAAAACACAATTGGTCACGATTTGACATCATCGAACAAAATGTATTGCCCGAAAACGTTTTTGCTCGATCGGTGTTTGTTGACATCGAGCAAAACGTTTTTACTCGATTAATGTGCATACAGCCTTACTCATTTATTCCTAAGATAATAACAATTTCCTGCTTTTTAATCTTTTAATCCCAATCATTATATATTTATATTTTTTTTTCTTTCTTTTTTTATTTTATATTTTTTTATAAAAAACTTTATAAAAATTATTTAAAAAGGTAAATTTTAGAATTTTGGTGTTTAGGCTTTCGCAGTTTCATTAGTCCGGCCTGGTCCGGCCACTCATTCTGTAAAAATATAACTCATTCCAGTCATAAATGATTTTGTTTTGAATTTCCTTTCTCGTCGGGTTTGCGCATGCGCATTCGAGTTTTATACATATTATACGTTTTATACAAGTTTTATACATTTTATACGTTTTATACAAGTTTTATCCGCGATTTGTGTATAAAACTGCAAAATCGTGTATAAAACCCAACTCTGTTGGCTGCCTAACTATTGCAGCACTAAAAAAATAAATAATGGAGGACTTTTAATTTTAATAATAAATAATTATATTCATAAATTTAATTTATCTAAATGAGTGGTCGCGTAATTCTATTCCATCTTACAGATGATCAGAGTTGACAAGTTATTTACAAAAGACTAAATTACACGGATATTTACGCGTAAATTACTATCTTGTAAATAACTAGGTTGTTGTAAATAACTGTAAAAAACCAACTGTCTAAAAAAAAAAATAGGTTAAAAGCTTTTATTTCATAATTTTTTGTGTTTTAGAGCATTGTCGATGTTGTTTTCTTTTTATTTAGTGAATAATATAAACAAAATGCTAAAAAAATCATTAAAAAATGAAATTCAAAAATTAAATACGGTAACCTAATCTACAACTGTCATTTCATTTGTGAGTATATTTATTATCTTCTTTAATTAATTAATATCAGATAATTAAATTCAGTTTGCTTTTATTTTTTTTGTTTCAGATCTCATCTCATCTTATTTTTGAATATAAAATTATCTAAAAAAAATATAGAATGTCTAATTAATAAGTATGAATGTACTGAATCTTGTTTTTGTTTGAATTGATGAATTTTATTTGAGTTTGCGCATCCGCACCAGAGTTATTTACGTAAATTATAGCTATTTACGAGATTTTTGTAAATAACAGCAAAATCTTGTAAATAACCCAACTCTGCAGATGTACAACCCGGAAAGACCGCAACAGATCACGGGTTTGATTTAAGCCTATTATTTTTTATGCAAAAGAATAAAAAAGTTACTATTTTTAAAAAACATATAATCAAGTATTTATTAATTTAAATAAGCGAAAAATATAGGTACCGCCGGGAGTCGCACCACGGATGTGTCGATTTACGCTCAACATGCCCTACTACTGGACCACAGTACCGCACTCGCTTATTTAAATATGATAGATCGCTAATTTCAGTCTTTTTTCGCTTATTTAAATTAATAAATACTTGGTTATATGTTTTTCATAATTACTGACCAACACATGATATATATAATTCTTTATTTATCGTTACTATTTTTTATTATATATAAAGCAAAACTTATTTATTTAAGTTAATTAATTTTATTTCTTTATATAAATCGTGAAGTTAGCTAATTGAGTCCGTAGAAGAAATATTCGATTAAGGTGTCGAGGCTAACTTGAGACTAGTCTCTTGTATACTTGTCATATCTGAACAGTATCTGACCATTTTATGTGACGTGGCTATGAACTTTTTTTTAATTTAAAAACTTTTGTTAAGTATTAGTCTGGTATTAGTTTTTAGTTAATCACCATTCGTTAACGATGGTTTTAACTATATAAAATATCCCTTCATTTTTATGTCCCATGTTTTATATATATTTTTGATATTTTTTTTTAAATTATAAACATGTTCGCAATCGTTTGATTATTTTTGATTTTTTTTGTTTATTTAGATTAGATTTTTATTTAAAAACTATCATATATTATTCCCCGTTATTATTTTTTATTTCAATTTGAAAATAAACATATCACTTGTGATATACAACTTTGCTAAAATGTGTATTTAATAAAATTTTGTTTTAGATCTCAATAAATTTATATAATGTTTCCATTTAAAATAAAATTTCACACTTGTAAGATAATTTTATTAACATCGTTGGTTTGGTTCCTAGTAGATGTTGTTGTAATATCATTTTATTCTGATTGTGTAAGCGGGTCTGGTTGGGGTTGTTCCGATAACTATTTGAATAAAGACAATGCCAATTCGTTACAAAAGTTAACTGAGAATACATATAAAGAGAATACAAAAGGCCGGGGAATTTTGTATGAACAACTTCGTGATCGAGGAAAGGAAGAAACTGAAGACACTTCGAAAAAAGGAACGGAACTTCGCCGATGGAGACCTGCCCCTTTCGTTAAAGAACAATTCGGCCTTCCTGGCGAAATGGGCAAACCCGTCATCATCCCTCCAGAGAAGGAATCTCTTATGAAAGAGAAATTCAAACTTAATCAATTTAATTTATTAGCAAGTGATATGATTTCTCTAAACAGATCTTTAACTGATGTGCGACTTCCAAGGTAAGTATTTATTTTATTTATTGTTTATTAATCTACTGATTCATATTCTAATCTTTTTTCTTAAATCATTATAGTTGTAAAACTAAACAATATCCATCTTTATTACCAACAACGTCCATTGTCATAGTTTTTCATAATGAAGCATGGTCAACACTTTTAAGAACTATATGGAGCGCTATAAATAGATCACCTAGACCTTTACTCAGAGAAATTATTTTGGTTGACGATGCCAGTACTAGAGGTTTGCTTAATTTTTTTTATTTTATATATTGAACAGATTTGTTATTGAAACTCTTAAGAAAATATGTTCGCATACCCCCTGGGAAACGTGAAAGTGCTTCAGGAGGTACGTGGCAATTTTTGCCATGTACAGTGAGGGACAATATTAATGAGTTTTCTACTTGTGATTATTTCATTGTTTTTATAAAAGAAAATGAAAATCTTTATTGGAAATTTTCTAGGTTTGAACCATGAAAGTTTCCATTAAAAAACATATGATATTTTTTTTAAAAACAATGAAATAATCACAAGTAGAAAACTCATTAATATTGTCCCTCACTGTACATAAGAATTAAATTCCTCTCACAAATATCTCTTTTTTTAATATCGTATATAAAACGGATAAGAACAGCGCCACATGACAGTGATATCTGGATATACAGACAAGGACTAGACTTAAATTCAAAATATTTTTTCCACAAAAAGATTTTTTATTTACTTAATTAATCAAATGTATGAATATTGATGAGAGAAAATTGATTAGAGCGAGCTCAGGATAGACATATGGGAAAATTGATGATCATTTATTTTGGAGATTGTAAAAGAAAAGGACAATGGTGTAAGTTCGAATATTTGAACACCATCCAAAATTATGTTAACTTTTGTACTACTTTCTCCTATCGCAACAGCTGGACGGCTTGTGCTCGGAGGAAAGACGAAGGCCGAATAAAGAGGACAGCTTAGCTAAGATTAGGTTCCTATCCACGTATTCACGGGGTTCCCATTGAGCAATTTAATGGGATAAAAGTTGGCTATCGCAAATGTTAGCATTAGCTGGGTAAGACTGACAGAAGAAATGCCAGTCTTGGCTCGGGTAACTCGTAGTTGCCATCTACGTACTCACAAGATGTGACCTTTGAGTGATTTTCAATTTATAAACATTTTTATTAAAGGTGCCAATTTAATATTTTCTCTATTAAAAAAAGATTAGAAATTGATTTTGGCAAATTTGTATATATATATATATGATACCGGTCATTTGTGGATATATACACTTTTTTTTAATTTATCACACCTAAATAAACAAAATTATTTTAGCAAAAAAAACTTAATAACTAAGGAGAGGGATTTTTATTTATCATTCTCATGATTCTCCTAGTTATTTGCGTTAAAAGATGCATTTAGAAAGTTTGTCGAAATATTTCAATTTACACCTTGGTGATAAGTAATTTCGTCTGTTTACTTTATTAACTTTGTCATATTAAATATAAATAATATATTTATTTAAGCGGTAATTAGGCTATCTAGAACAAATAAAAATAAAAAACAATATAACATTTGAAAGATCTGTTCAAATATTTTTAATTTAAGAAAAAAAAATGTAAATTATAAAAATATTTTTGTTTTTAGATCATTTGAAAGAGAAATTGGAAAATTATGTTAAGGATTTGCCAGTGCCGGTCTACGTGTTTCGCACAGAAACTCGTTCTGGTCTTATAAGAGCTCGTTTACTTGGCGCTAAGCATGTCAAAGGGCAGGTGATAACTTTTTTGGATGCTCATTGTGAATGCACCGAAGGATGGCTAGAACCACTTCTAGCGAGAATCGCTGCAAACAGGTTTTTATATTTTTACGTTAATCAAGATAAAAAACTTAAATTAAAGAAGTTTATTTTTTAAATAAACAAATACCTATCTAAGAATTAATACAAATTATCATTTAGTAGATTAGATATAGAATTTAAGCTTTCACTAGATAATACCTTAAAATACAATTTTTTTAACAAAATTGTCAGGTTTTTTATTCTGTTTGCTTTCTTTATAGTGGTTTTTATTCAGATGGGGGAGGGGGGATGACATTTTTTTCTTGTATGAATTTTAAAGTTAATATTTATTTCTTTTATTACAATTCCATCAAAACTTTTTTCATCTATTTCTCTTGTTTTTGTTGAATTTTTCATGCTATTTTCGTATTTCAAGAGCGGCCCTGAATAGCGATTCCATTTTTTCGAAAAAAAATTAAAGACAATTGAAATTTTAGAAATGAACATGTAAAAAAAAAAATTGTCCAACTTATTATTTTTATCAATTTAAATTGACTTTGCAGCTTTAAATTGATAAAAATCTCGTCTGAATCAGCATATGAATTATTATTTTTATATTAATCATAGAGCAAGGCCTAAGATTTTTAATATCAATAAATCCTTAGGATTATTTTTAAGATAAAATTATTTTACAAATAAAAATATTGATAACCTGAAGATAAAAATTATTTAAATGCATATTTCTATTTAAAATTAATTTTTTCGGAGTACAGTCGACTCTCGATAATTCGAAATCCAAGGGACTGCAAAAAAAATTTGAATCTTTGAATTATCAAGAGGAAAGAAAAAAAATTCGAATTATTAAGAGTTTTTATTATATTTTTGAAAATATGTATGCGATCCAGATTACATAAATTGTATAGCCTCAATTGAAAAAGTAAAAATGAAAATTAATGACAAAAAGGAAAAAAAAATCACATATTAACACTGCATTAGATAGTTTTGGCGAAATCTTTTTTTTCGAACGACTTTCCATGGCCGCGATAATTTTTTTTCTTCGGGCACAGTAAGGGAGACGTTTGCCTTGCACTCGTCGTGACAAACTGAAGAGAATTGGGAATTTAAGCTGTAAGGAAGTAAACATTCCCCGAAAATGAGTAAACATTTCTGGGAAAAATCCGAATTATCAAGAGTTGACTGTATTATAAATTTTTTGTATTGTACAGACGCATTTATGATAAAGTAACTCGCCCCCCCCCCCCCCAAAAAAAAAAAAGAACTTTTTTAAAAAAAAGCAAATATATACATACAAAAATTTATGAAAATTTTGCCCCTATTGGGCTCTTAGAATTAGAATAAAATAAATATATCTTAGGAAAGTTTTAGTGTGATTGGTCTGTACAATACCGAATATTCAAAATAAAAGTTTTCAATATATTTATATATATTTACGTTGTTTATTTATATTATTTATTTTTTTTAGAAAAACAGTAGTTTGTCCGATCATTGATGTCATCTCAGATGAAACGTTCGAATATACTCCTGCTTCGGATATGACTTGGGGTGGTTTCAATTGGAAATTGAACTTCAGATGGTAATTATTTTTTTGTATTCTAATTTTTGTGATCTCATTCACGAGGCTTTTATAAATATTGTTTGGATTTTAGGTATCGGGTGCCTCAAAGAGAACTCGAGCGAAGGAATCACGATCGCACCGCACCACTTCATACCCCAACAATGGCAGGAGGTCTATTTTCCATTGATAGGGACTATTTTTATGAACTTGGAGCTTATGATGAAGGAATGGACATTTGGGGCGGAGAGAATTTGGAGATGTCTTTTAGGGTAAGTGATTAAATTTTTCTATTTGTTAGATTAATAAAAATTTTACTTTCAGACGGGGGCATATCTCTGATATGAGTCTCTTCTTAATTTTTAATAAATGAGATTATTTTGCAGGTATGGCAATGTGGCGGAGTTCTGGAAATTATTCCTTGTTCTCATGTTGGACATGTTTTTCGTGATAAATCACCTTATACATTCCCAGGAGGTGTATCTAGAACAGTATTACATAATGCAGCTAGAGTTGCAGAGGTTTGGATGGACGAATGGCGTGATTTTTATTTTGCTATGAATTCAGGTAGAATTTCAACTCAAATGAAAGAATCAAAACACTAACAATTTTGTTTTTGGCGCTGGGTATTTTTGCTTTAGAAATTTTGATAAATTTTTAGTGTTGAAGGTATTTACTAACTTGAAATCTAACAAACTCTTATTTTTGCGAGTTCGAAAGATCTCCGTTAATATTATTATCAGTTAATTAAATTTTTTGAATGTTAATCGGGTTGAGTAGAAAAAAAAAGAAATTTTTTGAATATTTTCTAAAGTTTTTGCCATGTTTGTCTAAGTTAAATTAAATTTGTCATTATCATATAGGCCTATATAAGTTAACAATTATTAGATAGAAATTCAGAAAAAAATATTTTTAATTTAAAAAAATACTTAATTTTGGCCTTGGGAAAATGAAATAAATTAATTATCACTATTTAAACAAACAAATAGATATACAAAACTGATAAACTTTTTCTTCATTAGACAAATTAAGTTTTTTTTTTTTTTTTTAATTTTAAAATATAGTAATTATACTGTTATGAGATTTAGATATATATACCTGGTATTAATTTTCAAATTCTATATATTATATTATTATCAACGATAATTTGGTGTTGCCTTTATTTTTTATAAAAAATTTTTTCATGTGAAATTTGTCTAGGAAATTGGAACTTTTAAGGCGAAGTAACGATTGCGTTCTTCGTTGAGGGAAACAAAGCTCTGGCAATCTGCGAAAACAAATCTCGTAAAAAATATGGAAATTTTTTTAAACTAATGAAGCTGCTCGTATTAAATTTGATTCCTCCTACGAATTTTCTTTTGAAAAAGCTTTAAGATTAAAAAATATTTTGCTTTCTCTTTATTTTTTTTATTTGACTAATCACTTTAAATTCTTTTATAAGCACTTCCAATTTAATGCTGATAAAGGTTTTCGAGATATAAACATTTTATTTGTTAAATAATTTTGGATTAGGCATTAAGAACTGACATAGACAAAAATGGAATTTGCATATTGTCTGCTAGTAAGAGAGAATTTATTGTTTGTTAGCTTTTTGGAAAAAAAGAATTGCTCTAGTCGCCTCTAATCAATGAAGAAGATAAAAAATTAAGTTAAAAATTTGCAAATTTCGTTATTTAATACCCAGTATGGGCCAGGAAAATTTTCGGTGAATTTTTGATGCGATCGCAATGCTTTGAAAGTAAAAAGGAAATTTGCAATTTATTTATTTAACCTTAATAAGTGATATATTCACCTTCTTCAAGGATTGATATTTTGGTGTTGAGTTTTGTTTTAAATAATTCTCTTATTTTTTTTTTTAATAAATATTAACTCTATTATACTATCCGTATTAAAATAAATTTAAGGTTTGTAGAAAATTTATATTTTGAATGGTTAATTTTTCTCTAATGAAATTTCTCGCATGTCTAACTTGAATTTATTCCAAATCGGATAGTATTTTCAAACAGGGAGAGCCAGAAAGAGCTGAGAAATTAAAACCGTCAAGTCTATGTATATCATCCTTTGAAAAAATACTAAACTTTTAATTCAAACTTTTATAATGAATTTTTCGAAGCATAATATACATAAAAATGATGTAAATATAGAAGTTTATTAGAAAATTTTATTTTTATTAAACTAACTCCTTAAATAAAATTAACTTGCATAATATTAATTTATAGCTGATAAGCATGTGTGCCGCAACTAATTTTAATTTAGGTATTGGTGACCGCGATTTTTTCTTTATTTGCCCTTTTTGTTCAATTTAACAATAATTTTTTGCTCTTATAATTTTTTTCAGTATGCCGAATTAATTTGTTTTTTCACTTGGACTCATTTTTTCGAATTGGTCAAAAGCGAAATTGAAAATTATATACAGTTTATATTTATTATCAAGGAAACGTTATCTCTCTCATGTCAATATTTTCCCCTCATTAATCAAACAAAAAAGCTAGGTTATATAAATATCAACATTTCTGTTCTTATAAAGAGGGATTTTATGTAAAGAAACGGTGAGTTGGCACTAGTTGAAACATTCTTAAATTTTATTAAATTATCATCTAATTATAGATAGATAAATAACACAAAGTTAAGTTTCAAAAGAATTTTATTTTTGCTTATGCGCATTTCGACGTTAATACGTCATCTTCAGGGCTATGACACAAACTATTACATTTATTAACAATCTAATTTATGTTCATCGTATTAGATTGTTAATAAATGTAATAGTCAATTTGTGCCATAGCTCTCAAGATGACGTATTAACGAAGAGGGGGGCAAATCTTTTCTTGGGGGTGGGGGGGAGGGCAAACATTTTTTTCTTAAAATTTACTTACAAATGGGTACTCAAATTTGGCCAAAACATATTTAATTTAATTAATTGTTTAATTTTGTACAGTTTGTATACTCGTAGATGTATTTTGGAGTATTTTATTTAGAATAATATAAAATTTTATAAAAATCAGAGCCCTTGGGGGGCAAATGCCCCCCCCCCCAAATGACGCCACTGAAGCCAGAATAAAATCCTTTTGAAACTTAACCTTGTGTTATTTATTTATCTATAATTAGGGATTTTATAATGTTCATTTTATAAACATGAGAGAATAATGTTTTACCGTATATAAAATTTTTGGATGCTTATAATTACACCATTAGTGTAAGAATAAGGACATTGGATAAAATTTTGGGAATATCAGCCATGAGTTTTAAGAGAAATTACACCTCGAGACGTTTCGGGTTAAGCTTCAGTCGAGGGCAAATTTCTATTTTTTGGAAGACAAATTTTGTATGTTTCTTCGAGATAACTCGGGCTAACATACAAAAATCGATTAAAATTTTTGATTAGACTCCTGTCAAATTATGTTAATCAATAATTAGTAAAATAAAGAATATCTCGGAAGATAAATAAACTTCCTCTATCATACTCTAAGGCTTATACTGTGATAAAAATTTAAATTGTTAAATTAAAAAAGATTATTTTATCATGATTTGAATCCTAATCTAATTTAAATTGATATCCATAAAAATTTTCAATAACAAAATTCAATAATGTCATTCGTTTCAATTACAATTGTGGCGGATAATATTTATTAATTAATTACAATTATGATTTTTCTTTACTACTAAAGTTGAACAAAAATTGATTAAATATTTTCTATATTTTATTTCACTTGTAAATTATGGAAACTTCAATTTTAGGCTTTCTTTTAATATATTTTTTTTCAATAAGTAAATGATATAAAATTAGAAGAAATCCCAAAAGAAGTTTCAAATGAAGATAGCCAAGTTGGAAATTTGCATTTAATATTAATTGCTTATCTTTGTCTAATATTTTAGATAATTATATTGGTTGTTATAGGTTTGGATGTGTGGTGGGAATCTAGAAATAGCTACATGTTCCCATGTTGGCCATGTATTCCGTAAATCTACCCCTTATACTTTTCCTGGAGGCACTTCTAAAATAGTTAACCATAACAATGCACGACTAGCAGAAGTTTGGCTCGATGAATGGAAAGAATTTTACTACAGCATTAACCCAGGTTTGAAATGCTAGTATGTTTATTAACTCTTAACATTTTTTTTTTTTTTTTCGAAATCTTGATTAATTCAAGACCACGAAATTGATAGGGGGGGGGGGGATTTTTAAAAATTTCATCAACATTCATAAAAATAACTAAATGTATTTTCAATCCTTGCTCTCTGGGTTAGGAATCATTTGCTCCAATATCAAATATATAACAGACGTGTCAAGAATTCCCGATGCTTTTAGTGTTTATTATTTTACGAATAGAAATAAAAAAGTGTGTTGATGAGATTTTTAGGAGGTTATTCCAAATGAATTTGTAGATTGGTTTATTACCATCCTCTAAATAATATTAGGATTCGTATCCAGGGAAGGTCAAGTTCCTTATTCTATGAAATTTTCTCTTTAAAGGTGATGGAATTAATTTAATTAGTTTTTGCTACAATTAGCATTGTTTTGTTTTTATTAATTTTTAAAAGCAGATTTTTTTCTTTTTAATTAATTATATTAATTTTCTTGCTTAAATATTGATGCTATTTATTAATTCTAGCTTTTTCTAATCCATAGCGATTAATATGGTTGAACTACTTTTATTTAACTCTCAATTAGGTAAAAATGTCTTTTAGAGAACGCTTGAACCAGATGGAAATGTAGAAGCGAGGAGGCCTTCGAGCCTTTATTTTTATAATTATTTTTTGTATTTTTAAATATATTATCATTAATATTAATTTAATAACCCACATATATGTTTTAAACATTAATTCACCTCTCGTTTTTTACGGATTCTTTAAATTTAATTACTAAAGTGTTCATGCAGCTTCAAAGGCCTGTTTTAACAGACTTTAGAAATTTAATTATTTTTTTTAAAAGCTTTGAAGCGAATTTCCGAAAGGCAATTATTTTCTTAGGCTTTGTAAATAGAGCCATTAGATTTAAATCAAATTGCAGGCTCAACGAGCTCAGGATGGCACTTTTTGGGATTTTTTAATCTATCAATATTAAGTCCCACCCAAGCGTTTTCTACTTGTGATTATTTCATAGTTTTAAAAAAAAATTATATATTATTTAAAGGAAACTTTCATGGTTCAAACCTAGAAAATTTCCAATAAAGATTTTATATTTTCTTTTATAAAAACAATGAAATAATCACAAGTAGAAAACGCATGGGTGGGACTTAATTTTGTCCCTCACTGTACTTCTTCATTGATAAAAGAACAATGTTTATGTCAAACATTATCACGGACCAACTCTGTGCAATTTTATATACTATATCTCATCCAAGGACTGAGGATGGCTCTTAGATTAAAAGAGGCGAAACGTCTCCAAGATTGGAACCAGCAGAGAGAGTCTTTTATTGACTGCTCCTGCTCATAATTATCCTTCTATACAATCACAGTCACTACTTTAGAATAGATTTTTCTGAACCTAATGAACCGCTCTTTACTCAAAATGCGCGGCCCGCCAGAGGTGAGCTGCGCACAGGCCGAGCGACTCTCCCACCCCAGGGCTCTGAGCCTGCAGCAACACTTTAATAATTATTAATAAATTTCAAAAATCCGTTAAAACGAGCGGTGCATTCATGTTACAAACATATATGTATTAATCTCAATATGTTTAATTACAAATAAAAATAGCCCCCCCCCCCGGCATGCCTCTCCTACTCCATCCAAAGCGTTGAGTTCCCTAAACGACATGATTACCTCAATTATATTATTTTAACAAATGAATCTGTGATTTTAAAAATGTAATTTTTATTTTATTAGGAGCAAGAAATGTAGATATTGGAGATGTCGAAGAGAGGAAAAAACTTCGCAAAAAATTAAATTGTCAAAATTTTAGGTGGTATTTGGAAAATATATATCCTGAATCTCAAATGCCTCTAGATTATTATTATCTTGGTGATGTATGTATGATTTTTTTAAATTATAGTTTAATTATGGGCATCCGCAGAAATGGTAGCTGTAGAAAGGGCCCCGGATAAAAATATTTATTATTATTACTTCTCAATCTCTTGTTTGAAAATGAGGCCAGCTTTGTTTTTTTCTCTGCGGATACCCATATGTTTAAAATAATATTATAACAATATGAATTCTTTATTTAGGTAAGAAATGCTGAAACGCATGTATGTTTGGATACTATGGGAAGAAAAAGCGGAGAAAATTTAGGAATGAGTCCATGTCATGGTCTTGGAGGAAACCAAGTATATTTCATTTTCTTTTTTCTTTTTTAATATTTTAGGATAAAATTTAATTTTTGTTGGATATTTCTTTGTTAAAGGTATTCGCTTATACGAAACGTCAACAAATAATGTCTGATGATAATTGTTTGGATGCCTCGAGTCGAGAAGGGCCTGTCAAACTAGTCCGGTGTCACGGAATGGGCGGGAACCAAGCCTGGATTTATGACACAAAAGTACATAAAACTCATCTTCTCTCCATTACTATTTTTTATAAATTCAGGGATAAATTTTTTAGAGGCCCTGTCTTTATAAATATTTGTGTTCTATTAATTAATTAATGAAAAATATCAACTTTCAAACTTTTGTTCCAAATACTACTTTTATTATATATACCCGAAATAGCATGCCCCTATCCTAATTGGTGATTTGTTTTTGTTTCAGGACCGAACTATCAAACACGTGAATACAGGTCAATGCCTGCAAAAACCAGATCCGAATGATATATCTCAACCACTTTTACGAACTTGTGACAACAGTTTAGGACAACAGTGGGTCATGAAGAAGAAATTTAAATGGCAAGCTAGTTAATTAATTATTCACTGGATAATATACTGCCATTTAGACACAGTTTATGTCAAAAATGATTTTTCCAATCCAAAATTATTTTTTTACATTTAATTAGTCGAATAATGGTTGATTTAAAGTCAAAGCTATTTGATTGGATCATATAACTGTGATATCAACAAGTACTTTATTGTGACAGTCTAACAACGAAGTGTTTTACTAGTAGCTCTAGAATCTCTATATATCTTGCAAACTGCTTGAGTTAAGACAAAATTGACAACTCCATTAACAAAACGAGAAGTCATAAATATAACTGGAATCATATCACATTGGATATTACTAAAAGGCTGTGGTTAATTTAAGAAATGGCGAACTAACTTAAATATGATAAGATTAAAATTATATGAGTATTTTTAAACCAATTTTTCACTCTATATCCATATTTTGATTTTCTTAGCCTGTACTTAATTAATTTTTTATTAAATATAATTTTAATACTAGTAAACCTGGCCGACGAGAGGGAATAAAGCACTTTTTGCAAAAACATCCTAGATATAAGAATGTATATGAAAAAATCATCTATTTTCTAAATTTTTTTTTAATTTAAAAATATTCTGTTATTTTTGTAGATATTGCATCTCAGCACTTAATCTGTGACCATCTTAAAAAGTAAAAAAATCACAAAGTGTTTACGATGTCGTGACCAAAAATACTTAAAATCTTTTTTATATAGAAAAAATATTTTTTTCTATTTTTAAAATTGCTTTAAAGAAAAAAAAGAAAATCCAGAAAATAATTCATATCACAAAGCCTTTTAATTTATTTTGAAAATGTCCAATCTGACACGAATCTCATCGAATGATGTTTATTTTTTTAAAAATTTCCTTCTGAAATTTTTTTAATCAAATTTGGTTAGAAAGATACAACCAAAAAAATAAAATATCAATGGTAGTTCTAGAGGTAGTGTTAGGTGTAAAAACTAGGAAATTGGATTCCATGGGGAGCAAAGTTGTTTAACTTTTTCAAAGAAAAACTCACTCAAGTGATTAATAAATTAAACATTATAATTGTCGTTCTTTACAAATTTTTGGCTTAGCATTTGTTTATATTTCTATTTTAACTTTATGACAGGATTAATTGAGTTTCTAATCTTTTCATAAATACTCTAGGGCTTGAAAATATTTGCTAGGGATAAGCTTCGATGTTTGAAAACGTAAACAATTGTTTTTATATTTATTTAATTGTATAAAATACAATTTTAAATCATTCGTTCTGTGACCTTCTTCAGGTAACGATATTAACACAGATGACCAAATTCCAGGCTTCCATAAACGACTTCAAAAATCGCACCATTTATTGATTTTTTAAAAATTACTCCTTAAATAAAGCGGTGTACTTTTGCAAATGCAAGATGTTTCCAGTCTAATCTACGTCGTCTCGCACTGGCGTATCCAACCTTAAATCATGGGGGACGGGGGGGGGTCGGTTGCCCCTTCCACAGGATCACAGGATCCGCCTTTGTATCTAGTGCGAAACTGTAAGAGCCATATTTTCCGAATAAACTTTCATCAAAGTCGAAGGACCTTACCAAGTTTTTTTTAAATTATATTACATATCCGGAGCTAAATCATGGGATGAGGTATTACCCCCCCCCCCCACTTGTATACGCCAGTGTCTTCTCTGATCTAGCTGAACTTCATTAACTAACAGTACTATAATAAATTGCACACAAGTTTTCATTTCGGTATGAAAAGCGACCCTCTCGGTCCTCGTCAAATTGTGTCCCTATTTCAGGCATTGTATTTACATTTAGTGCTTGAATAATGGTCACTAATCGAATGCCTAAAAGTGATATTTTATAGAAATTAAAAATATTAATTTTTTTCTGCGAACCGCGGACCATAATTTATTGAATATAAAATATTTAATTGAATATAATTTTTTGAAAATGGCCTAAGGGTAAGACCTCCGAAATATTTTCACTTTTATCCCCCCCCCTCTCGACGGCCCTGTTAGAAGAAAGCTACTCAGGAAACATAGATTGTACCAAAATTGAAATAACGTTGTTACACGGTTACAAGGTCCAAAATACTATTTAAATAGATAAAGTATAAATCTGTGTAAAATTAAAAGAAAAATTTTATCAATGCATTTAATGAAACTGTATTATTGTTAATTTAATTTTCAATAAAAGGAACATTTTCATAAATTTTTTATTTTATTTTAAATATAATATGAATAAATGCCTTCATAAATTGAAAGTTTTCTTGAATCATAATTTGCCATTTCTCTCTCGACAGATTTCTAGATATCTGATTGCGGTGTGAATTTTTTATTTTTGTAAAATAAAATCCATTTTCTATTTGTTATAAATAGTGAATAATACAATTTCTTTTTCAGCTTATTTTTCAAAATTAAAAAAATAATAAAAATATTTTGGTTTCAGAGAATGAATGCGATGAAGCTGTTTTTTCGAATGAAGTACAAATAAGAACCTCCTCAAGCCCCATGTCATTTAAGAACAATTTTTATAATAAAGTTGTTATATTCCCATGAAACTTTTTTGTTTATAAAAACTAATTTATATATATCTCTATCAAACAGATTATAAAGCCTCTATTTTTTGTTATTAAAGAGACATTTTAAATCAAAATTAAAAATTATATATATTTCTTATGCTTATGAAACCTATTATTTCCAAAAGCAACCATACAGAGTGATAAATAAATAATTAATAGATTTGATTTCATTTGGCGTCTTGATTCAATGATAAAACTGAAGCGTTTAATTGGACATCAGATTAATTAATATAATTGCAACATCCATCGATTTTCTTATTTGATATTGATATATCATTAGGACTTACTTACTGAAAAATACTGTATAAGACATCTATGAAATAGACTAAAGAGAATTTTCGTGTATGCCATTTAGTTTTTTTTTTTTTTTAATTTATTTATTTAAAGTCTTTTTCGGCATTCGAGGCCATTTAGACACTGTCCCAACTTATGTGTATCCAATTCAATTCAAATAAATTTCTCATCTGGGAAGAGATGCGAACCCTCGACCTCTGGCACCAGAAGCTAATGCCCTACCTCTGAGCCGTAGGTCCAGGGTGACACAAGCTAAGATGGGAAAAAATTTCTCTCTATTGGCAGCCCCTTGATCTCATAAATTTACTTTAATATACCAGCAAATGACTCACAAGCAGCTCTGGAGGGAACATTTCTCTATCTTCATAAAAATTAAATAATATAATCGTTTATTGCAAAATAAATATTAAAAAAAAAATTTTTAATTAATTTTCACTTTCTCTTACCTATATATATATATCCCATCTCAACATCACACGCGACATAAGCTGAGAAAACTTATCTTCGCATATATATAGACAGAAAGCAGGTATTGGATTCATGCCAAAAATTCAATATCGAGATTTTGATGGAAATACATGTTTTTAGGTCGCCTGCGTCCAAAAAAGTGAGTCCCCCCCCCCCCAAAAAAAAAAAAAAAACTGTCTGTCTATGAACATATCTCAAGAATAAAAAGAGCTAAGAGGTTGAAATTTTATATTTAAGTTAGATACTGGGACGTAACACGAAGCTTTTGAACAAATTCGTCCAAAAAGTACTAGTACTTTACTGATGTACTTTTTCAGACTTTTTTGATTTTCTCAAAATTCACTCCAACCATTTTGATTGAAATTAAAAAAATCAACTAATAATTTTTTTTGTTTATTTAATTAAATTCTAAAGAACTCTGCCATATTTCGGATATCGAGAGATAAGCTCTCTATTTCTTTTACTTTCTCATATTAATTGTTAAAATTGACAGCGACTTTTTTTGCCAAAAACAGACTTTGTACCGACTATTTGGCTAAAAAAAGAATAGACTTTTAAGTCGACTTTTTTTCGCTCTCTAAAAATAAGGTCCTGGGTTGGATTCCCGGGGCGTTTGACCATCAACAAATAAAAACAAATTCAATAATAAAGAAATCTACAAGAAGAAAGTAAAAATTGTAGAGGAAAAAATTTTAAAGACACCCGTTCCTTTTTAAATCAAGTTATGCGGGTGTAGGTATTAATTAGGCTAAAGCTTAAAATTAGGAACCGACCGAATATTCGGTTGGTTACGGTTTCGGCCAAAAATCATGGTTTCGGCCGTAGTTTCGGTTTCGGCCAAAAAGTGGCCGAACCTTTCGGCCGGCCGAAACCAGAGTCTGAAAAAATGGGATGAGACTCGCATGCAAAAAAAAAAAAGGTCAAATAATTTGCACTTGAGGGAGAAAAAAAATTTAGTCTCCCTAAAAAAAAGGTAAAATGATTTTCACGGGAGGGAAAAAAAAATTCAAAAAAAAAAAAAAGGTAAAATGAAAAAAAATTTTTTATAGGAAATACAAGTTTCGGTTTCGGTTTCGGCCGAAACTAAGGTTGAGGCCGAATATTCGGTTTCGGTTTCGGCTGAAAATCTTGTTTCGGTCGGACCCTACTTAAAATACAATACATACAAATTTTAATCTATTTTCATGTCAAAGGGAGAGTCCGAGCTTAAATAACACGACCTCAAGAGAATAATCTTTTTATTCAATTTTCTCAAAATAACATTTTGTATTTGGATTAAATATATATTAAAGCTGACTTAAGTTTAATCAATTTATCCAAAATAAATGGAAAGAAATTGGATGGGATGAGCTTTAAATTAGACTTTCAATAAAAAGACGGAGGAATTTTAAAAAATATTTTTATTGAAGGTCATCCTTAAAGAGCTTATTATTTGATAAATTGTGGAGAAACTTCGAAATAAAAAAAAACAAGTTTTGTTTTTAAATAAATAATAGCATTTATTATTATGATTAATTTATAATAATGGAATGCTATTACTGCTCCTTAACTTCACGTAATCTTCGGACTGCAGATCGAACTGAGGCGGCGGCGGTGGTGCTGTAAACCCAGGCACCCCCAGCAACGGTTCTTTTGCATCGTTTGCAAGACCAAATGCCGACACAGCTTCGTTTCATCGCATCCTAGAAGATAATATTTTATTACTGTACTATTCAAAACCCTTTACATACCAAAGGAGACAAAATAGTGCAACAAAGTGATCAAACGAATCCATCTTAGCGTATTATATTTTATAATTACACTAATATACAAACTCTTGGTTTAGGACAGTGATGGCAAACCTACGATCCGCAAGCTTTTTAGCTGACCCACGATTACTACTCACAGAAACTCACCTAAAAAAGTTGCACGTGAAGGAGGAAAGAGGCACACTAAAAATTTCTAAATCTTCAAACCCCGTCCATTTTTACCCGTTAAGCCAATTGAATTTTAAAGATGTTTAGTTTTAAAAATACTCAGTTAAAAATTTTTAAACTTAACTCAGGTCCAAATAGGCATTAGTGACCCACGAGCTAGTACTAAAAAAATATGAACGAAATTTAACCCACGTCTCAAAAAGGTTCGCCATCAGGGACTTGGAGAGATATTACTTGAACTATGTGGCCAAACATTTAGTTTTTAAATTAAAACAAAGTTTTATAAATATTTAAATTTGGCTGTCAGTCTCTGCTTCTGCAACCCTTCTGATAAGTTTTGTTTTTTGTATAGACATGTATCAATATATATAAAATACATTTAAAATAGCAAATTTGCGAGACAAGTTTGTGTTTGATTGGGGAAAAATGCGCCCCTTGGAGTCGAACATGGGGAGTAATTTTTTCGACCAAGGTGCGAGCGCCGAGAAAGCGTGGAGATCCTGGTTCGACTCCTGGGCAGCAATTTTTGCCCATTCAAACTCAAATCCACCTCGCAAATTGCTATCTTATTGACTGGCTTATTTACAGTCTATTTGAGCGTGGATTGAAAAAAATTCCATCTTTTTCAAACAAAGCTTTACCTATCATATTTAAAACACATTTAATTTAATAAAAAAAATACCGGTATGTTGCAAAATATTTAACATAAGTGTATGTTAAATATATCTATAACAAGTCAAGTCCGAATCAGTATTTATTGAATATTAATATCTTATTCAAATTCAAATATATATATATATATATATATGCGAAGATAAGTTTTCTCGGGTTGTGTCGCGTGTGATGTTGAGATTTACTCGACGTTTCGGCTCTCCTTTTGGAGCACACACACCCAATCCAAATCTCAGAAACAAACCCAATCTCCTAACACATCCACTAACCAAACCAATAACACATCGACTTGGGGAGGCAGACTGAGGCCCCGTAGTCAACCCAAACCGAACACAAACTCAATTACACACACTCAACCTTCCTCCTGCTCTCAGAGACCAAACCAAGCCTCTGAGGCATCCAAATTGACCTGGGGACCAGCAAGACTGCGACCCCGTAAACAAACCACCCCAACAATTCCCCCTAATTCCATACTCTTGAAAATGGCTCCAAAAGGAGAGCCGAAACGTCGAGTAAATCTCAACATCACACGCGACACAACCCGAGAAAACTTATCTTCGCATACATCCGGTCGCGGAAACCTTCCAGAACAATATATATATATATATATATATCGGAAGATATTTAAACGAATCAAAATTTCATTAAAATTGTAACATGTATAATTTTTAAATTTATAAACTACTAAGTCCTCTTCTGTTGAAGAAGGCCAAAAATTTTGATATTTTATGTAAAAGGGTCAATTAAAATTACCTTTCCACAGAATGTGCATGTGTATTTTGAATGTTGTGTAATTTCCATCTTCTTGACCATTTTTCTTAAGGAAGCTCCATAACGAGTTCCGTATTTTCCTGTGATTCCTACCTTCTTTGTTCGCTTGGCCTAAAATATACAAAACAAATTAATAGATTGATTTAAATGTTTACATGGTTATAGTTGTATATACTGATTAAATAAATAAAAAAATTTAAAATATTTTAAGTTTGATAGGTTTAAAATTAATAAAATAAATAAATAATAATCAATTTTAATTAGAAAAAAAACTAAAAAAAGAAATGTTTTAATTAATAGATTTTAATATTGAATGTATTAATATAGAATGTAAATGAAGAACATAACCAAAAATATTAATCAACATTTTAATAGTATTAAGTTAATTTGAATAAAAAATATTAGTGAATAACCAAAATTTGAAATAAAAAGTTAAAAAATAAAATAGTAAAATTATTCTAGATAAAAAGATGGATAAAATAAAAGCAGATACATTACCATTTTGGTTTGTTAATGAAATAACCTAAAACTAACGTGTATCACGTTTGAAAGAAATACAGAAAAGAAAGTGAATTGAGAAACAGGCAGTTGAGTCAGCTAAAGCTACCAACTTCGAAAAGCAAACAAGCAGCTAAACAGAGAGCTGCCAATAGTACAAAAATTCTATGCAGATTTACAGATTTAAAAGTAAAAATAATTTAATATTTTTAAACTAGATAAATATAATTCATTTGGAAAATTTTATTTATTTAAATTCATCTTATTTCTTCAACTTTATTCAACATTTTTAAATAGGGAAGGGAAAATTTTAAGGAGGGAGCGGCAAATTAAATTTTGCCCCCCCCCCCCAAAAAAAAAAATCTCGTAGTTCCGGCCTTGCTATATGCCAGTATATGAGAGGATCATTGTTTTCCAGCCTTCTGGGGGGGGGGGGAGACTAGTATTTAGGAAACTATAGAAGAAATACCAGTCTTGGCTCGGGTAACTTGTGGTCGCCATCCACGTATTTATAAGTTATGATCACCTGAGTGAAACATGATTCTTGAATCATTTTAAAATATATTTTCAATAAAAATACTATTCCTGGTTTAAAATTTGAATGTTTGGTAAAAAAGGGATTTTATTGAGGGGAGGGGGGTAGTGATTATTTTATTTTTTGCCCTGAGTCGACTTGACTCTGAGTGTGGTGGGGCTAGAAATTTTAGTTCGTAAAAAAAAATGATAAACGTTTCGTAGGTTTTTAAAAACGAGTCAAATAAAAAATTATAATAAACTGTATAGTAGAACGTGGCTATAGCTGATATTTTAAATAGGGAAGAGGATGCAGCCAATTAATTGAGCCCCTATTTAGTAATAAACCCTCTTTTTGGAACGTTTCGGCCAGGATCAACCCTGCCATCTTCAGCCTTCAAAAAAAATTTAAAATATTATTGAGCATGAATCGAAAGTATCTTGTGCAAGTTGGGGTAGGAGAGCTGTAGCCAGTGATAAAGGCGCCTGAAAAAGGCCTTAGGGGGGAGGGGGCCAGATTTGGCTAAGAATCTGGTTGGGCTATCGAGTGAGTCTTGATGCGGAAAACTTCCCACTGACAATCTTTTAGGGTAGTATTAAAAAAAAATTTTTTTGCAAATTTTTCCTTTGATTTTGCACTTGATGGTTATTGGTTCACTATTTCAAATTTTGTAGACGGTATGGCTGGCTTCCCAATTTTTTTTTTTATAAAAGTTATGCAAGCAAGCAACCAGTGGCGTCATTTCAACTTGGGAGGGGCAAATTTTTTTCTTGGGGGGCAAACATTTTTTTTCTTAAAATTTACTTACAAATAAGTACTCAAATTGAGCCAAAAGATATTTAATTTAATTAATTGTTTAATTCTCTACAGTTTATATACTAGTAGATATATTTTGAAAGATTTTATCTAGAATAATATAAAATTTTATAAAAGTCAGAGCCCTTGGGGGGGGGGGCAAATGACGCCCCCTGCCGCCAAACGAAGCCACTGCAAGCAACAGGTATATATTTGAATGGGTGACCGTCTATTTCATTACATTACATCATGTCTTTAATATTTTTTTTATCTCTTTGCTGCACTCTCATTCTAATAATTATGATAATTCATTTCGAGATCTCTTCTTCAATTTTTCCGGAGGGGTTCGGATGATTCGAGAGGTAATCCTCCTGTATTTAAATTTTTAACACCTTGTTTGTCTCCATATTTATAATTTTTCGGAGGGGGGAGGGGGGGGCCAGGTTTTGGCCCTGCAGAAGAGCATAAATTTGGGTTCTAGTGCATCTGAATAACACATGAGGAATTCGAGTTAAGGCCCTTGATCTTGGGCATGAATCCATAAAGGTGATATCGCTAAGAATAAACACTGATAACAATCATTCTATTAATTCATTTTTACTTTTTATAATTGAATGGACTTGATAATAAAAAGAAAGAAATTAACTTTATTTTTGAAAGCTGAAAAATTACAAATTTTAATTAAAAATTAAAATATTATAATAAATAAAAAAAATGATACATGAAATTTTCAAATTTGATTAAATATATTATTACAATATAATTTATGAGAAAAATGATGCGGTATGCGGATCATTTGTAAAAACATTTGCAATATTTTTTTGGTTTATATAAAAATTTATTTTCTTAATTTTTTTGAATATCTATTAATATATATATACTAAATAAATAAATGTTAATGTTTTGTATAAATACTTAATTTTTTTTAAATGAAAAAAAAAATTATTAACAAATTTTTTAAATTTTATAAAATTATGTCTATATAAAAAATTACAGTTTTTCTAGATTCCAATTAGACCTATAATTTGAATCGGAAGACGCAGTTCATCCAAATTTTAATACAAGCTTTACAGATCGAAAAAAAATTTGAGACGGATTTAAGAAGGTATATGAATAAAATTAAATCAAATTATATAAACAATAAAAATATGGAAAGATATGGAAAAAAATAATCTAAACGTTTTCTTAATTTTTTAAAGGCACGAGTCTTCCTGTTTTTTGTTTTTTTTTCTTTTTATATTTATTTGTCTATTTTTGAAATTTAAAAAATGACTAAAAACAAATTTCAGCCTCATAAATCCGTCACTTGTAATTAAAAAATTAATTTAAGAGAACAAAAAGAGGACGGTTTTTTAATATTTTTTCCAAATAACGAAAAAAATATATACTGAAGATAAGAAAAAAATATTTTTATAACAAAACAAATATAAAAAATTTTTTAAATTTATTAAATAAATTAATAAAATAGTCTTGTCATTTACAAATCTAAAAAATAAAAATAAAAACAAAAATCTACAAAGTTATTGTATATAGATTTTACTTGTATTTAAAATAATAATAAAAACAAACTATGACTAGACAATTAAATAACAATCTGATTGAATGAAAGAAATTCTTCAAATAATTAATATACGGTTTCATAGAAAATTTACATAAATAGATTACGATAAAAATACATATTTAGAATTTTTTCTAGACAAGGTATTTCCAAAATTTTTATTTCTCTGAATTTTTATCCTATAAGATTTTCGATTTTTCAACTACTTTTATTTTTCAGTTTATAAAGAATATAATTTTTTTTTATTCAATCTCAATCTCATATCAAATGAAATTATATATTTAAAAATAGAGTTCTAAAAACATAAATTATATATAATACTTTTAACTTAAAAATATAATATATTGGATACAAATATTATAGTGCCAAGAAAAAAAATTTCCTTTTTTTCCATTCCTAAGGGAAAAAATAATTTTCTTAAATATGCACATAAATATAATTTTAAAAATTAATTTATAGGAATAAATATTGAAAACAATTTTAAATTAAATTTATAATGCAACATTAAAATGTAAATAAAAATAAATTAAAAAAGTTTAGCGCCTTTTATCGATATTATAATAATTTCAAATGACAAGTAAATCGGAGAAAAAAACACCTGAAGCAAAAGTAGCGCCAATTTAATATTCTTAAATCAAATATTAAAACGATATAATATATAAAACAACTTGCAGAGGCCCCGGTCTAGTCTGCTTCGGTCCGTTGCAGTAAGGTTCTCTTTAGAAAAAAAAACATTTAAAACAACTTTTGGAAACTCACAGCTCGGTCCCAAAAGCTAATTGAACCTAAGCTGTGAGTTCCTCAAAGTTGATTAAAATTTTTTTTTTCTAAAGAGAATCTTACTGCAACGGACCAAAACCGACTAGACCGGGGCCGCTGAAAGTTGTTTTAAATATTATATCTTTTTAATATTTGATTTAAGAATGTTAAAATGGAGCTATTAATCCTTGAGCTCCACCTTTAAAGAGGATTATATTCGGCCATTTCCCTCATTCTTTGGTCTCCCAACTATTGTTCAAAGCGTGTGCGAAAATAAACGCACAGAATGCACTACTGGAGTTGTCTATTTTGTGAAATAGGCAAAAATTTTGTTTCCGAATTCTTGAAATTGGTAGAGGGCTAGCAGAATTCACGAAAACGGCAAAATTTTGCCGATTTCATGAAATAGGCAATTTTGCCAATTCGGCGTAATATATATATATATATATATATATACCAGGTATAAACTGAAGAGATACTCTGGCTGGCCAAAACTATATCTAGTTTTCTCCAATTTTGTCATGTACAATACTTCCAGCATACCATCCTTACAAGTAAATCTTTTAAATAACACAATCTATTCATTTATGCAAAAATAAATAAAAAATATTTATAAAAAGGAATAAGTAACCAGCCTTGATGACTCTTTTTTTTTTTTTAATTCGTTTTATGACTTTTGAAGTCTTTTATTATTGTGCAGATAAATATTTTATACAAATATTTTTAGAAAGTTATTAGTTTAAATTATTTTTTAAACAATTTTTCCTCCTAAAAGCTTGATTATATGATCAAGGAACTCTTGAATATGTTTAAAAAAATGTGTATAAAATGACTAAATAATGAGACTTCTAAGAGACTATAAATATATGGAAATTTATAAGTATAAAAATTACTTAAAATATAATAAATATAAATTTGTATAATTAATTAGGAAAGACATAATGTAATAAAACTTTTCGACAAAGATTTAAAAAAAAGACAATCACAGATTTACAAATATACATCCAATAACATTGAAGAAAATATTAATGAAACATTCAGATTAAAAAGATTACATGAAAAAACTTTTGTTTCGTGTAATAAATAACTTATTAAGTACAAGTAATATTTAATCTTTGGAAATGCATATTTTAAATTTAATTTAAAATAAGTGTAAACAGTTTGAAAACAACTTTATTTTTTGTTTTTGTATATGGCCAAGCAACAGAGAAAAGCATTCATCGTCATAATTGTTGGAAATTGAAAATAAAAACAGGTAAAATTAAACCATTTCAGTCACTAATACTTTTTAATGTTACTATTAATAAAATAGGAAATTAAGAGGTAGTAATAAGTGAGTTATTGTGTATAAAAAACAGATGAATGATAAATGTTTACAGTAATCATCACAAGAGGATTAAACAATGATATTTAAAGTTGTTTTCAAACGAGATCAATATTTCGATGTATGATTAATTATTAAAAAAATTGTAAATGTTTATTTGAAATAAAATGAAATATGATGTGATTATGTTTGAATGTTTAGTCTTAAAAAATACTGATCAGACATGAGCTCTTCGAGGGCAAACTCCTGGACGTGAGGCCTGAGCTCTTTCTACTTCTGTGTAAATATCATCCAATGTTCTATGAATTTCTCTGAATCCTGGTCGGGAGGCTGGCTTTCGCATCCAGCACTGTTTCATGAGCTCGTAAAGAGATCTCGGTGTATTTTCTGGACATTGAAGAACGTGGCCTTCTTTTATATATCTAACCACTTCTTCATGGGTCATTCCATAATATGGTTGTAGTGCAAACGAGAAAATTTCCCAGAGACAAACACCAAAAGCCCAAACATCTGATTCGATTGTATATTTATTATAGAGAATACTTTCAAGAGGCATCCATCGTACAGGTATTGCATCATGCTCGTCACCTTTATAATAATCCTGAAGGTAAATTTTTTGAGATAGTCCAAAATCCGCAATTTTGACAACCATTTCATCATTAATTAGGCAATTACGCGTGGCAAGATCTCGATGTACGAATTTACGATCTGAAAGATAAACCATTCCAGCTGCCACTTGTCTTGAAATATGAATTAAATCCACATGAGTAAGTTGAACATCTCGGAATGTAGCACCATCAGGCTCGGCACTGCGAACTATATAATTGCTCGGGGAACAGGAGCGAAGAAATTCATTCAAATCACCACGGCCCATGTATTCAAAAAGAAGACACATCGGCCGACCCACTGCACAAACTCCCAAAAGTTTTACAATATTCGGATGATCGAATTCTGCTAGGAGACAAGCTTCGCGTTCGAAATCAACTTGCAATTCTTCAGATGCTTCATCTTTTAACATTTTTACGGCCACCATAGTAAATTCTTCACCAGAAACCAAACCAGGTGCTTTTGCCTGAAATATAGATATTAGAATTAAGAATTACAAACATTTAAATGGATTATTTATAACTGTTACTGCTTTAGAGGACTGATAAGTGAGAATTTTATGTGATATATACTGTAGTTTAATATTAAAAAATTTTTTAATAAATCATAAAGTATTAAAATATAATATTTAATAAAATTCATTAAAAATATATTTTTTAATTAGTTTTATTTACTTGAAATACTCGACCGAAAGCTCCTTGACCAAGATCGCGTACATATATTATATCATTTCGAGGAAATTCCAATTTTTCGAGTTTGGGGTTTAATTGTGCTCCAGTTTTATGGTATGCAGTATTGCTAGGCAATTTTTCTAAATCAATGTTAACCTTAAATAAAAAATAAAACATAAAAAACATAGTGAATAAAATTTTTAAATATATGCAAATATATTTCTCGAACCTCTCTTGTGGCTGTAGGATTATAACCAGGACGGTACTTATAAATTCGATGGCAAAGTAGAAGAAGCAAAAAGATAATAACAAGAGCAACAAGTCCCAAGGCAGAAGCGATAAGAACAAAAGTTGGTGTTAAAAGGCCTTCCATGATGAGTCCATTCTCAGCATCCGAATCAAATGAAGAGTCAATGATTTTAGATTCGCTGTTATTATCACATGGTGGGATGTCGCATGGTTGCCAGCGCACGACAGGATCCAAAGTATAACACCAGGGAGAAGGTTCTTCAGCCCCTGCATTTCGACAATAATTCTCAGCATTTTGAATTTCAGGGAAAACTGGGGGTGGGACTTGATGCTCATGAGGCTTTTGTACATCCCAGCGTTGACAAGGTAAACCAAATTTTGTTACATTAACTGTACCTTGATAAAATCGACCACGGCCTTTTACACAATCATCTAAAAAAATAAAATTTTAAGGGTCGTTTTATTTATTTCATTAATGTAATAAAAATAAATACACTCAACAGCAAAATTATTATTATCTGATAACATAAAAAGCAGTACATATTTTCAAACTATTTGATACCAAGTATCTAGTTAATTCTTAATTTATTTTCCTCTTCTTTACTTTGATTTGTAGACAGAATATCAATTTTAAAAGTTCGAAAAATCTTAGTTTGGGTAGTTCATGATGTCCATCCATGTGAGTGACCAAGTTACAGGACAGGCATTTTATTTCATTGTTTTTTTTTTAATATTAAAAAAATCTCACTGGTAATTTTTAAAAGGCATGATTAATATTTTTATTCAACAATTGTATTGTCAGATCTCTAAACGCAAATCCGAATGGTCGTCAACCCACTGCTAGCCTTCCTCGATGAGGGTCGGAGGGGGCCAACGGCGCAGAGGGCGAATCCTGTGCGGCCTGGGATCTAACAATGCAATTGTTGAATCTTCTTCTTTATTGGTCTTCTCTCTATGTTGAATCGGTTAATTTAATTTTAAAGAGATGGGATCGAAAGAAGAAACAAGTCGGCCTGAGGCGTGTGATGGTGGAAGGGCCAAGGAGAGCATAAGGGAACATAAATGCCACCCTTAGCTCGGGTAACTCGAGGTCGCAATCCACGATCTCCCACGTAATCCCCAAGTGCGATTTGTTTCTTTTTTCAAATGCAACAAATTTACATTGAGGACATTTTTCGATTTCTATTAAATCGATATAAAATATACGTTTTATCAATTGTGAGGTTTTTGCTGTTGATTGTAGGTGGTTTAAAAGTTAATTTGTTAGGATTTCTTACAAGTAACTTGATCAGGATCCATTTCGATTAATCGGCCATAAGAGCAAGTTGGAGGATCATCTTTGTATGAAGGCAGAGTTTCACAATTCGGTAATTCAAAATGACCTCTCGATTTATAAAAGATGCCTCTTAATTTTTTCTCTTCAATCAGAGCCCAATCATTGTAACAAAAAAGTTGCCTTACAGCGATGCAGTCTTCATAACAAAGTGGGAGAGCGATGGATTTAGATTGTTTACATTGAGGAAAGGCGTATATACAAAGTAATTTCTGCAATAAATATAAAATAAAAAGAATGTGAATTTATAATATATGTTTATATATATATAAGCTACCTCAGCTGCACTTCTACACGGCTCTTTCAATGTCGAGATCATTTCTTCCCAGAGGCCTTTGGTGATTTGTTCATTTTTCAATCCTCCTGGATTATCTTTAGAACTATTAAACCAGACAAATCCTGTCACATAATTTTTGCATATTTTCCCATTATAGAGAGCACAATAACCAGGAGGTGAATTCATATTATCTGAAATTTTTAAATAATTCATTGAAATATAATAAATAATTAAGTTGATAAATATTATGTCTTGATATCATTTTTTAACTAAGTCCACATTTTCTTTTAGAGATTTATCTTTTTTGATTTATTGCAATTTAATACAATTTGCCCATTTATTCATTCAATCGAAGGCTTTTTAGCCAGGAATAGTTTTCTCGTTAATATATGCTGGGGTTCACAGAGTTACCCAACTCCTTGACCAATTTTGAAATATAAATAAGGGTTTCACCAATATAAATAAATGTCCTATTCGTGATTAGGAGCATCGTTTCGTTTGAAAATAAAATTTATAAATTCTTCCAGCGGGGGGAGCAATAAAGCGAAAGAACGGGGAGTGTAGAGTTTAGATAAGAATGGAAAAGGGGAGCCAGGACTTTCCTAGAAACAACTTCGGGATGTTATAGGAAAGTATGAATGATTTATAAAAAGAAGAATATAAAAATGCACGGAGATGTCTATTTATTTTGATTAATGTATTGTTAAAATAAGGAAAAATAAATACCGAGCGCAATGCACGATTCTTACCTACTTATACCGTGCAAAACGAGGTATAGATATAAGTAAATAACAATCAAATTAAGGACAAATAAAAGAACTAGAAGGAGGTAAAACAAAAATAATAAGCTCAAATCTAAAACAAATATCTAAATAAAGTGCAAATTTATATACATTTTTTTTTTTTTTACCTGAGTGAGCTCTTAGGAATAGAGTGAAGATTATAATATAAATAGGAGTCCAAAAGCAAGGACTGTTCTTTGGCATAATTAGATAAATAATTAATAAATAAAATATCAATAGAAATTTTATAAATACATTAAATGAGAAAAATACAAAAAATAATATTTGTATGGTTATGTGTGATTATTTGACGGCAGTAGGAAACAAAAGACATATTCGTTAATTTAATATCAATAATAATTTAAAAAATTTACTATAAAACTTTTTAATAACATATAGATGAATAAAAATATTTATTATAATTATAAATAGAGAAATAAATAGATAATAAATCTGTCGAGTGAATTTGGTCTCGTTAATTGCCTTGCCAACTTGGCAGCTTCGAACTTCGAGCTTCGAGCCAACTTCAAGTATCAGCCTGCTCTGGTTATATCCAAACTAAGTTTAAAAAACCATTTTTATTATTATTAATTAATATTAATAAATTCTTTAATTGTTGATTATTTTATATCATAAGAAAATGGAGTCATTTGTAAATTGTTCAGAGGCGCCAATTTTAATTTTTTATTGAATAGAAAGAAGTAAATACGCTATGTAATATACCCCAAATTCCAAATAGGAGGGGGAATCTCGTTTAAATAAATAAATTAAAAAAAAGAAAAAAAAAGATTCGAAAGATTGGTAGATAAGGCCAGTGGCGTAACCAGGGAGGGCGAGGGGGGGCTCGAGCCCCCCCCCCCCCGCCCCAGGCGCATCGAGCCCTTGGCGCCCCCCGAAACCGGCATAGGCGCCCTACGGCCTCTAAGATATAGCCCAGCGAATGTGATTTTATCACATTCTTTTCATCGATTGTCTTAAAAAATTGATTGTTTTCTTTTAAAATTATATTACAACTTGAATTCTACTATTTTAAATGAATTTAATTCCAAAAATAATAAATAACGTATATAGAGGCTTTATAATTAAAATTTTTTTTATTTTGCAATATATAAGCCTTAATTTGATGTTTTATGGCTGTGGAGAATTACTCAGGATTCGTATAAGCCTTAATATTTAATTTTTTGAAATTAAAAACTTTTTTAAGCATGAAGGAATTGAGCAATGAGACTGAAATGTTATATTTAAGTTAAACACCCCCCGGGACCGTGAAAATAAGCTTTTAATCAAAATCGGCCAAAAAGTACTAGTATTTTACTGATGTAGTTTTTCAGTTTTTTCGATTTTCTCAAAATGAAAGGGCTTTTACCATTCTTCAGGCCCGCCCGAGCCCGCCCGGAATTTGTTCAAACCCGCCCATTTCCGCCCGAGATTTAGTGAATGAATGAACGAATGTCTAGCAATTTTTAAATAAAATTTCATTTGCATGCCCGTCCGCCCGAACCCGTTTATTTAGACTTGCTACCCGCCCGTACCCGCCCGTAATTTTTTCATGGCCTCCAAAGCCCGCCCGGCCCGGTCCGCGGGCGGAGCCCCCTGGAAAATTGGAAAATCGGCGCCCTAGTTGAGCTTCGCCCCCCCCCCCGCCCTCAAAGGCTGGTTACGCCGCTGGATAAGGCAAGCGGTTTCTAACTGAAAATATTTTATATTTTATATTTAGAGACCGGATTTTAAGCAAAATGCTTATTGCTGAATTTTATAAGCAACCATTAGATATTTAATTCCTATACGAATTAGGAAAAACTAAGTGCATTGAGATTGCATTTTTTATGCTTTTTTTGAGTTTTCATGCTTTTTTTTCCCTTTCGTGCTTATTTGAACTTATTTTACGAATATTTATAATTTTTTTTTTTTTTTCTTATTAAAAAACTTTTTTCCCATTCACACACGCATATACCAGGGA